>JBCAUA010231601.1:0-20592 GCA_038406235.1 Peronia verruculata | reverse complement strand
TGATAATATCTTGAGAACTAATCAAGATTTTTTGATGATTTAAAAAGCCAAATCATCAGGAGATGTTCTTCTATTCACAAAACCAATAAAATGATTATGTCCAAAAAATGCGATCTGGACCCTTTCTGCATGGAGGCTCACATTTTTTCTTTTTTTTTTTTTTTTAGGTCATGATTTTGAAGAATTATTATTACTTTTGCTTTTTGTCATCAGTTATGGTTTGTATAAAGTGAATAAGTTAGGTGCCGACTTATAAAACTCAGGTGAAAGCATAAAGAGAACAGTGAACTTCACTATTTTAAGTCTCTGTACTTTTATCTTTCTCTCTGCTGTACAGAAATGTGGAGAAAAGTATCAGAACTGAGGCAGATAAGACCAACGTGAGAGCCTCTCCAGTCCTGCGGAATGACTTCACTCCTCTGCCACCTACTCTCTTACTTATTGCTGAAATCGATCCTTTCAAGGAGTCCAACTACGGTGAGTTTCATGTATTGATAGAATGTTCTCTAGTTACCGTCATACCATTCTTCCACATTATATTTTTGCTCATTACTAACATTGAAGTGATTCTAATTTCATGTTGCAATTGGTATATCTGTTCTACACTTTTAGCTTTTCATCTTCCATGTTCTTTCCGAGAATGTAATTCTTTACTATAGACATGGTTTACCTAGAACAATGTTGATGTTCAAATAGTATAATAATACCTTGGTTTGCTATCTTCCCTATTCAAGAGCTATCTGTTACATATCCCAAGCATATCGCGAGCTCAGTTCTCTGTTGTCCCATTTCCAATTTGGACGATTTGGAGATATATATGTCATGAGAAAAAGGGATAGTAAGTCTACCCATATACTGTAGTCAGTTCACCTATTACTTGCCCAAACAGGTATATTTTCAAAATCACTTTGTCCTATCAGCAGTTGCTAAACACAACTCATCAGTTTTCTCAAAATGTGAAAAATGGAGATAGGGCAACAAAGAACTGAGCTCCCGATATCTCACAGATAGCATCATATTGTTCCTGTTTTCATGACCTTCTTGTCTCTTTCCCAGAACTCAAGTCCAAACTGAAAGCTGCCAACACTGTGTGTGATAGCAAACTTATGAAGGGAGCCATACATGGCTTCTTTGGTCTGCCAGGTCAGTATGCCTGTGACGTTTCATTAGTTGGGCATATGAGTGGTACAAAAAATCGTGACCCTTTGTCTGTTGTTGACATCATCACATTTGACACTTTCGAAATTGTCATTTTCTTTTCTCTTCTAGAAGTTTTCGATTTATCTTTGTTTTATTAAGTATATGAGATGCGGCACAATGAAATCAGCCGCTCGTCAAACTCGGGCGATCAGAGAAATCATGTGTTTTTCAGCAGTGCATGAATTTTTAACATATTTTTTTTTTCTTCACAGAATCTTTCCATATCAATTTAAAAATACATTTCAGAGCTAAATTTGCTGAAGTGAATTGATTGAAAGACCAACAGTTGTGGTTTAGTGACATGGCCTAGTAGGGATAAATAAGGATTTACAAAACTTATTGGCCGTTTTCTTGCTGAATTCAGCTCCAGTAGTAGGTTACCCCCATCATCTTTATTTGCTCATATCTCGACTCCTACCGGTACTTAAGGTAGAACAAAACATTTTTCACACATGGAAAGGGAACTGAATAATCTTCACAGTGAGACCAATAACTCCATATGCTCAAAATTTGACAAGAGCCTGATTTCATTGTGTCGCGTCTCATATCAGATAATGAATTTGTATAATTCAAAATACAAAGAAAACAAATTTTATAATCTATTCACAGTGTTGATGATGATGATGTAAACAAAGAACACAACCGTTATCACAGACTCGTATACTAAATGTCTCGCAACCAGTCAAAATGAGAGTTATGTCGATTTTTCTTGATATGGAGTTTTTGGAATCATGTGATAGCTTATTTCATACCCTTTCTGATAGTGAAAAAGGTGTTGAGCTATCTCTATTCTAGCCGGAGATATTGCGGTTTCAAGAGGAAAAGGGGGACTACTCAGCAATGAATGGAATTCTGAGTAAGTCGGGTTTAAATGAACGGTCATACACATAAATCTACATAAATCTACATGCCTACCTCATAAAAAATCCGTTTTTAATCAAGTAATATCTATAAATCGAGCGTAAGACTGACACTGTCCTGTTTAGAAATGAATGTACTTTGGGTTTCTGCAATTAAAAGAAAATTGATATCTGACCCCCCTCATCACATTCAAAGCCTGATTTCTCCGTTCTAGCCCAGCGACTTACGTCTCATTTCGACTGGCCGTGAGACAAATATTTTCATATAAAATAAAGTATAATAGTACATTGCCACTGCTCTGTGATAATGGCATGATATTGTGAAAAAACTTAAACCACAAGTTACTTGAAGAGATATGGCATTATGATTCTTTTGAACCAATACATAATTCTGTTGGCATATTTCTTTTTTTAATGACTTTATGTGATAGTTCGCATGGCCAGGAATGCTATGGCATATCAATTGTATTTTAGCATGTGTCTGACTTTTACCGTTATTGTAGAGAAATGAGGTGTCTGAGTCATCATAATACCTGTTCAATATTTTAAATAGCGACACCTCAAGGTATAATCTCAATACTAAGAGTTATTGCCTCAGGCCACATTACTACATCATGACTGGCAGTCATTTGATTAGCTTGTTTTTCTCTCTAAAGAGGTTGTGCCCCTTCGCCCTTTTATATTACACTCTTTGGTTTTCAAGATGAGAGGCTATAAGGCCTCTAAGTTAGGGTTAATTTAGCAGAAGGAAAGAATTGCTGAGGAGTGGAAATGAAGAATAGTAGTAAGCAATTAGATTCAAGTTTTGAAAAAAAAAAAAGTTTGTTCATTATATCACCTGTATTTTGATATCAGTGAAGTTAGACTTTGTTACTTCCTTTTTGTTGAACAAAGAAGTATGCAATTACAGCTATCCATGTAAATATCATAGGGTTCATAACACAGAAAAAAAAAAGTAAAATTAACTTTGTGTATTTATTTTCACTCCTTATTTATTGGCTGGCTGACATAGTACTAGAGAGTATCACATTTGGCATAGTAAGGTGGAACTTTCAGTTTATTAGATGAAGTAGACAGGGATGTCAAATTTCCTCCTTTAGTTGGATTTCCTACTTTTTTAGCTTCTCTTTTGGCCCCAAAAATGGTATTATTTACCATTAACCTACTTCAGTTTTACAGGTTTGCTAAAGAATATGTCAGGAGCTTTTCCTACTTTTTCATGTAGACCGATTGACATCCTTGAATAGAGTTCAGCTCAAGTGTAATAATTGTATTGAAGTGTTAAATATTTTGTGTTGAGATAACTTTCATCACTTCAAATCCCTTTCTCCCGCTGCTATACTGGGGATGTCAAACTTTTCATTTTTATACCAAATAGACTTTCTGGTAATTGCCAACTTCTTTGCAGTGGTGGAATGCTTTTTTTCCCCATCTTTTGTGACTAAAATATCCAGGGAGTTTAGATCTCATTTGCTAGAATATTCCATGGAAAAATAGAGGCTGTAACATTTCTTGTTCAATCATGAAAAGAGATTACCATCCCTGTTTTGTCTATCGCATTAAAGGGTTTATTATTTAGTGTCCATCTTGGTGAGATCAAAATAAGTTTGAGAAATAGTTGTTACATTTTTGCAGAAGAGCTTACATTACTATATATCAGATTGTGAGAATGAGATATAGCTATTGATTTGCTGCATTGTGAGAATAAAATACTCATTTTTGTGCATATAGAAGGTGGCCTCTGGTAAAATGTTACTTATATCAGTGCTTCCAACTATCCGCATTTGTGTGGAAATCTGCCTTCCGCACTGTCCTGTTTTCTCCTCACATCTATTACCATTGGATTTCATTTTCAACTGCGCATCATACATAAATTACAGGCTCATGATTTGAAAATATTCACTTTTCTTTGCTTTATTTATATTTGTCTTAAATGTACAAAGTGAATGCAGGAAATGGCCAGGCTTATCATTCTGATACCGTAAAATTTGTTTTTGGCCGGGAGCTCCACCCTCTGAATCCCCACTAGGATGCTGTCCCTGGACCCTCCCAGGAGGCCTAGGCCTGTCTGGACCCCAGGCTTCTCTAGAAAATCCTCCCTTTTTGCCTTTGCTTGTTGGAAGGACTTATATCATCTCATGAGATGGGTGACAAACCACCACCAAGTCAAACATTCTATTCATGTCCCATATTATTGCAGGGCTGTTCCAAGAGACCAACATGCGAGCTCGTCAGCTTATCCAGCAGTTCTACAAGAAACATGGTGTTTGCTGACTAGATGTGGATGGCCCACCAAAGTAAGGGCCATCAGATCCGACTACTGCACCATGGAAAATACCTTGCAGTCATCATTTTATATGTTTCAAATTAGCAACATTAGACAGTGATGCATGTTACACTCTGCAATTTGGCTAATTTTCTAATCAAATGGTTTGGTTTATTGGCTTTGTGAATTCTGTGTTGCAAGTATTTATATTTAAGTAAATTTTACAGTGATTTAATTTCTCCAAAGTCAATATCATTGATTAAGATCATGTTGTGTTTTCAATAGTAATTGGTCATAATGCTAAATCTGATAAATTTGCAATAGGCCTTGCTACGATGCTTAAATTTATGCGATCTTTGAACAAACAGATAGTTTTCATGCTTGCAATTTAGTATTCAATTTTACATTAGAATGTAATCTGTGTTCTCATACACAAATTACAGAGCCCTTGTTGTAATCCAGACAACAGTATTTACTTACTTAACAGTAATCAAACAGTTTTTTCATAGTATTGTATTATCAGAAATCCATCAAAATTTTCATTGATATTGTTTGAAGCTATAAAAAAGTCCACATTTAGGGTAATTTATATATTTATTGCATGGTCTGCAAGTGAGACAGATCTAAAGATATAACACACTACATTCGTATGTGTACTGAACAATCAGAGAACATAAGAGTTATTGGACACTACAGCTTTTGCCGTTGCCCATTACTTGTTTTTTGTAGTGAAATAAATCTGCTTGATATACCATGTACGCTGCTCTACTTGGCGGAGAGCTACACAAGGTGTTTGTTAAAGTTCTAGTCATGTCGTTTGGATCTTTTGTGCTTAAGCAATATTTGGGCAATGTTCTCTCTGTATATTTCTCTGTTCGTCTTACATACTGTAATGAACAATGGCAGTTTTCTGTTGATAGACATGTTAGCTGTTGCTTTGTCTTAGTATTGGTGAACAAGCTCAGTCACTTACAGTCTCTTGCTCATATTTTATCTAACTTACATTATCGTAACCTATAGGCTTTTCTTTTTTTTTTGTTATTAAAAGTAATCACCTTCTCACTGTTTGTTATTGAAGGCTCATGTCGTAAAGCATAATTGCAAACATGATGTGTACATCATTGCTTTTTTGATTAGACCAAATTTGTTGTGTATGATTAGAATTGATTTATTTGTGTTAGCCTTGATTGCGTGACTAAGAAAACTGTATATGTAATTTATTTCAATTATTTGTCTTGTCATTAATCGACAATTTAGTACTTGTGAAACGATGGCTAATGAAAATATCTTGAGCAAAGACAGTGAGTTGGAAGTCGCTCCAGATGACTAAAATTTATGGCTGTTCTGAACTATTTTCTGACTCAGATACCAAAGTTTTATTGTCAAGTGAGAAAAGGTTGAATTTTCATTTTGTGGAAAACAAATAAAAAATTTTGGTATCTCAGTCAGACAGTAGTTAAAAATGGCCATAATTTGACATCTCGACTGTCAACTTCTGACTCATTTGCCCTAGGGCGAGACATATGTCTTTCACCCAGAGCAAATGAGTTGCAAGTTGCTCTGGGTGAGTTCAAGTCACAGTTGTTTTTTTACCGGTTTTTACAATTTTCCGACAATGATATCAAAATATTTCTTTCTGCAGATTAGAAAAGATTAAATTATCATTTTATGAAAACAAAAAAAAAAAAAAGAAAATTAAATATCTTAGACAGAAAGTAGTTAAAAACAACTAAAAACGGCTGTATATCCTTCAGTGCCCACCACGACTTCCATCTCATTTGCCCTGGTTGCAAGATATATGATCTTCAAATTAAATTACAGCACATTCTGAATAAGTAAAATTCTCCTTTTACAAGTAGAACAAATGCATTACAGTCCTTGAAGTACCAGCATAAATCAAACACAGTTACATATACAATTATACAATCAGTTATGGTTGGTCTATTATGATATTAGTCACCAGTATACCAAAGCTTGTTGTTCACAGTTTTATAATTCAGTATTGCCATATCATTCTTGAAAAAATGAGCACCATACAGATGAAAAATTTTTCAGTATTTCTGTCATTGACATAATGAATGCCATCTCATGACATGTAATATTTTTTTGCATCAGCTGCAAAAACCCTGTCAGTTTTTTTTTTTTCCACAAATTTTTAGTTAATCGTAAAGTAGAAAGGACTTTATGACCTTGCCAAAGTTTGGTTTGGTCAGATTATCTATGTTCAAGTTTTAGAACGGAATAATTGAGGTGTTTAATGTATATTATTTGTTCAAGTCTTAAAGGCAGTAAACTAGGATATTATATTTATCTATGTTCAGATTTTAAAGGAGTGGGTTGACACATTTCATTTATCTATGTTGAAGTTGTTACACTTGGTAAATTAAGGTATTTATAATTTAAATTTATTTATGTTTAAGTTTTAATGGCAGTAAATTGAGGTGTTAAATTTATCTATTTCCAAGTTTTAAAGAACTAAGTTGAAGGATATTGTCGTCCAATAGAATACCCCAGCTCTTACTGTACTTATGTAATTAATCACTGACCTCAGGTGATATGTGAGTCTCATGACTTTGATTTTTTATATACGACAACAGAGTTTAAACTTGTCCTCATGTTGTGGGTGTAGATCGCGTCTAAGATTTATGTCAGATGTTATCTCTGGTGAAGAGAAAAACAGCCTGTGAAATCCTTTGAGTTGACCTCGTTTGACTTTTAAGTCTGCTCAGTTGAGAAAATCTTTTATCCATAAATTTTTTTGTTTACTGTTTTTGTGGCTCTTTTATTCCTTATTTACTCTATGTATGCTACAGTTCAATTTACATTGTACTGAATAGGGCAATGAATTATGTGTTGTTGTACTGGTATGGTTCAGTATTGACCTGGGAATTCACAGAGTGCGGATGGTTTCCTGAGTGGACAGTCAAGAGAATTGCCTTGTCATGAAAGAAGGATTAAAGCGCCGCTATGTATATTTCTGGGATAAAAGAAAAAAACAAACACGAAGGAATGCAGTTGATGTGGTCCTATCTTGATTATTGCTTAACCCTAAAAGTGTCGGTAGAAAGTGCTTTCAGATAATCTGAATTTGCATAATGATATTTCTGGATGCATCAGGAATAACAGTCCAGATTTGGAGGCAATTTAAGGCGAATATTTTCTTAATGTACTGTATGTTTGGTACATACACAGTATGTACTGTATCCGCTCCCCTGTTTTTCCTGCACCTAGGGGAATCCCCTTCTGATCTCGCAAGTGTGATTAATACCTGATTTGAATACAGGAAATGGGATTTCATGAGATTTAGGCTGAGTAGCCAAAATTAGAGGTGTGGATTTCGCAGCACATAGTATAAATATATTTGAATAACATTGTGATGAAAAAGTCCAGCCTTGCATATTGTGGATTTGTATACATTCATGTAGGATCTCATCCAAATCTACTGCATGCAAGGAGCCACATACTTTATAGTGTGATACACTACGGAAATCTCAAATTCAAATTCAAATGGAAAATTCAAACATAGACTACCTGTAAGTAAGCTTACAACATACTGGCCATTAGACACCTCTAGAGTTAACTTATAGCAAAACCTGTGCCTTGACTTGATAGGTCTGAGTGAAATGTGGAGCTTTCATTCTTTTGTCATGACAAGGCAGAGAAATCTTTTGTAAGCATTCCAATCCTAGTGGTCTTTTTAACAAGTATTTACCCGTGTGAAACCCGACTGCATTTCCGTCTTTTACCAACACTCCATACCATTTGCCTTCCCAGACCCAAACATATAGAAAAATGAAGAACATCCACGCTGCTACAATTAATAATTCCTATAGTTAATTCAAGATGGAACAAAGAAGTAAAAATGTCCATCCTTGACAATCAGAATTGTCGCAACAGATTAAAGTGAGCCTACACATGATCCCCCATTTGGCTTACTGGCTAATCAACTAATTTATTATTATTTTTTTTTCATCTGATGAAAATGTCATCTAGTCCATGAATTTTTAATAGAGCAAACTTTGATCTTCGGTGCTTCATTGTTCAGATAGCTGTATTGATGCTAAAGGTTAAAAAGAAATGTTTGTTATTGTCCCATTGTTATATTTCAGATACATTATCCTGACTTGTAACTCACATATGCTGCAAATTTTAAATTTTACACTTTGGAACAAAAAAAAAAAAGATAAGTTTTGGTAAATACATGTATATTATATAGAGATTATAAAACTATGACTCTATTTGAAAAGCTTTTATACCAGTGTTGCGGGTCCATAGATCTAGTTGTTGTTTAATCATTTTTTTGGCTTCACTGATGGCGTATGGTGTGAGAAAAACAAAAAAAAAAAAAAAGAGGGAGGAGAATTTGTCTCCATTTTCAGAAAGATAGACTAAGATTATAGTAGTTTGTATAAGAAAGAGTGTGAGAATTTTTGTACATGTATTATAACTTATAGTGGGTTTTTATCTGCAGTTTTTGTTATGCTTTTCAAGGTAGAGATCATTGTGCAGATTTGTAATGATTTACTCGAGATATAATTTACACCTGTTGTTTGTTTGTTTGTTTGATAATTTGTTTAGGGTGCTTTGCCTGTTGATAATTTTTTTATGATTAACTGCCATATTGCTCTAAGTTCATAAACTTTATTTTTTTAAGCCGCAGTATACACAGTAATATTGTGCCAATTTTTGTGTTCTGAGAAATCCAGTGTTATTAACAGTAATGAAACTCATAATTATGCTTTGCTTTCCCATGTGATGTCTGTTGTCACTCTTGTTGGTACTTTTAATCTAAAACATTTTCACTACTGATAAATTTCCATCATGTTTGAATTTCATATTTATACGTGGTAATTTCATGATTAGACATTAAATTTCCAGTGTTTTCTTCTTTCATCCAGTCCAAGTCTTACATTTTATATCTTTCATCCAACATTTCATTCATTCACTAGCACATGAAAAAACAGAATCATGAACAAGTTTGGAGGTGAGCAGAATAATTTATGAATAAATAGATATTAGAATTTCTCAGTTTTATTTGTGCGTTCAGTTTAGAATTTATATATTTTCACTTTTTATTATAACATCTTTCACATTTGGAAATCAGAAACATGTTTGAATAGGGAATTAGTGATCTATGACAGATCTTTCCATGGCATGCCATAAAAAAAGAAATATGTTATTTTTCATGATGAGACCAGGTGTAAGGAAAGCTGCACGTCCTGCTCATTGTACGTGTATATGTTGTAACATAACTGCCTGCTTGACAGCTCAGCATACATTTTAGTTGTCTTTTTGTTGTACATTTTCTCAAAGTTAATGGACTAATCTGTTTATAGGAAAATAATCTTGTGTAAGGAATTATACATTTCTTCAGATTAGCGGTAGATAATTAGACTTAATGAAAGAGTGATAAAAAAAGTTGTTCTTTACATGTCAAACTTGTGTCATTTTTGTTTTCTTCTTCAATTTAAAATCTTACACCTTCCTGTCAAATATTGTTGTTTGTGAAGTTGTTCTAACTTCCACTTATGAAATTTACATACTACATATATGAAATTACAGCGGGACTTCCATCATTAATTTTTGACTCGGATGAATATGAGAAACTAATCAGCATTAAAAGGTGGTGGGGAGGGTGACTGTGACTTGAAATTCATCATATTGTCACTGGTCAAAGTTTCAAAGCAACCTGAAATTCATTAGGTCACCATTCATGTAGGTCATGTTTTTAGCACTGGTAGATGAAGTTAATGACTTTACAAACCAGGTTTTGATAGGCAGCATTGGAAAATGTGATTCGGTGTCCAATGAGTGACAGGTCAGATAGGTAATAGACATCAGTATTAGCTGTTAGTGTTAGTGACCCAAAACTCATCAGCCAACAAACATCAATGCAAGAATAGATCATGAAATCCATACAATGTACTTTAAATTTGCAGCAAAACCCATAAAAGGCTTATAGACTCAAAATGACTGAACGCATCCACCTGAAATTGGGTACACAAATTGTTGCATGAAGATCTGTGTTTCTACTTACATAGAGCTGATTAACGCTTACTATACTACGCTTGTCAGTATTCTAAAAAGGCAATAATAAATTGAATAGTAAACATGTGAGAGTGTTTGATCTGAATCAATTGTAAGTTTCATAGAATGACGCGTTCAAAAACACAAGCACGTTTTCTTTAAATAATGTTCAGTTTAATCACCCAGATTACCAATATCTAGGTGTGCACACTTGCAAAACACCTTGAGTTACTACAAGGCAGTATCAATTTGACTTGTATATTTAAAAAAAAAACAAATCTACTATGAAAACAGTGGATGCTCTTGTAGTATAGTATAATGGTATAGTGTTAGCAAATGGAATCATTCCATAGCCTGTAGAATAATTTTAGCAAATGGAGATACTCAAAATCCTTAAGCTCAGAATTATAAGAGACTGCAAGAATAAGTCATGATACATAAGTATTAACATAATAGTTGGCAATTCAAAGCATTTTAGATCTATTCGCTAATAAGTTATTACAGGATATGTCAAGGTATATCACCATATCACTATAACTATAGTTGATTTTATTGTGGAGTTAGTGACTGAAAACGCAGCAACCCGTTTATGATTTAAGCTGCTGCAAGAATAAGCCATATTATAATATAGTACACATGTATAAACAGCTGGATTTAGTGACTTGAAATCCATGGACTTTGAAAAGCCATGGAAGAAAAGGTCACGGTATATACTTTAAGTGTGTGATGTTGATATGCAAGTCACCGCCAGAATAGGCCATGGTGTAATGTACAATTAGCAGATGAAGCCAGTCATCCGTTAGCTCACATAGATTACTGCAAGAATGATCATATCCATAGCATAATATTTTGTACTAGAAGATGAAGTTAAAGACTCAGGATCTATCACCCCAGATAGGTCATAATCTTGTTGGTGTATGGTGGCATAAAAAAAAAATTGAAATTTAAACAATTTTGATCTCGATCCGGACTAAAATTATAGATTTTTCTTACCTCACACTTGCCTGAAGAGGGACTTGAAAAAATGTTTAGTTCGAGTTTTTTAAAAATAAATTTAAATGATGTGCCCAATTTTGATTTCATCATACGGCCAACAGTATGTAGTATACAAAGGTTTTGGATCACACAGTTTGTGGCACTAATACTCCCCTCCGCATGTGCTTCAGTCAGTCAACACTCTTGCCTCTGGTGGCCTTACCACTCCCCAACTGGTTGTGCGATATGTTCAATATGCATGTCTAGCTAGCTAGCTATATTGTACCTGATATGCTGTCCTGTCTTTGATCACTACGGATACTCGGAATGCTTTTTCCTCTTGCTTGTATTGTACCCATACATATTGAACATTTTCCATGATTAATTTATCTTAAAACGTTTCAGTACCTTGTTCTTACTTCTCATTTTTTTAAGTACAAAGAGCGAATAAATAAAGGGTAGCCAGTTCATTCATCGTGTCGATACATTTCTCATCAACCAATCTGTAATATTCACCTTTGTATTCACAGACGTTTGCCCTGACATGTGATATCTGTTAGGAGACAGAATGGACTGAAATGATATTTCCAATAGTGATAATTAAATTAAGAGTGCAAGGAATGAGGGATAGTTACAAATAACATGGAATTAATGACAGTGGATATGTATATATATCAAAGAACCAAAGCAAAAAAAACTCGACTTGCTTCACTATTGATGATAAGTCTGTCAGTCTTTACCTCAGCTTGATGTGCCAAACAGATTGCATAAGCCTGTACTTGTGTTTTCTTTTATTTTACGCAAACACTTGATCATGAACTCACATGACATTGAAGTTTTCAGTCAGAGATTTTGCCTCTTGCACATCTTTTACATTTCCTCTCTTGCTTCCAAATTTCCTTTATTGTTCCTTAATATCTCTTTTCCTAGTCTTAGTGTAGAAATATTCAGCAATAGTCTACACCCACTGCTTTTTTGTGCTGTCTTCTCTCTGGCACTGGCATTGCTGTTCTTCGACTCAGGTTGTTGTATGTGACAAAGTTTTCCCATGCCGCCTTATTATGTAATAACTTGAAACACTTGACTAGCAATGCCTCTAGAGTCATCTTAATTTATGAACAAATTCAAAAACTTTTTTTTTATCTACGACAAAGGATCATGACAACTTTGCTGTCATTTTTAATCTTCTGCTGCTTGAAGTAAACACTGAATAGGCCTGCTACCTCCTCTGCTCTTTGTTTTACTCTTTCTGACTGTTCCTTTATGTCTGTGTCATTTGTCCAAAAGATTAAGTAAGTGACTGCACAGTAATCATTATGAATGATTTCCTTTGAAATTTAACAACCCTGCAAAAGTAGAATTGTTAGAGACAGTAGAATAGGTCCTGCTTTCAGTAACATACTGCAATTCTTAGCGTTGACAAAGTTAAATTGATCGGAGAAAAAAGCCAGAAACTTAATTGTCTTCCTTTCGAACATTGGCCTCATCATAGTAGCAGATAACTAGTCAGAACGTTATATGAAAATACAATGGAGCATTGTTGACAGTCTTCTCAGGTTTTAGTAAATACACCCACTGGTGACTGGGAACTGTGTACAGTCTTGAAATATTTTCATGACATTTTTGTTGAGTAATACTGTCTGGGGCCTAAAATGATTGTCAGATTGTGATGTGAGAAAAGTGACTTGGTAATTTGTTATAATGTGTACTAATGTCGCAAGGCAGTGGAGCCGTTGATCATGCCTTGGTGTGTTCCATATTTGCCCTGTGTTGATGTTACTCACATATCTCTGCCTAAGCTGCATAGCTACTGCTTGACAACTGATTATGTGCTCACTTGCTTGCCTTCATTGTTCCGCACTTGTTTCAATGTTGTAGTCTGCCATCATTTCAACTAAGTGTCTTCTTTTTTTTTCATTCGTGATACATTTCAATGTCACTCATCATCGTCTTTGTTTCCATGACAAAATGTCTTCGGAGTGCCATGCAAGAAGCTGCGGTCGAGGGACCACCATTGGTCTTAGTCCTCAACTGTTCACAGCAGTGTAATGAAAGCCTCACCGATTCATCACTTGGCACAGTTAATCCATGCTTTGCTTATCTCCTTCTACATTTGCCTACTTCTGTTTTCTGGAATATGACTGAACACAAGGAGTCATGGCTGCTGAGATGCCTTAGGCACTTCACAGTGTAAAGATGTTTCCATTTATCAATATCATTAGACCTTTTATTTATTGTTTGAGTGCTCCCTATCTGTGCATATTAAGCTTACATAATATTTACTCCAGTGTGTATAATCATGACAGTGATTGCAAATATATATGTCTCGCAGCCAATTAGAATGAATCGTAGATCTCAGGACTCCAACGGAGAAGCTGTGGTTTGACTGTGGCGACATGTATTTGTTCTGATACTGATATTTTTGTGTTTGCAGAAATTAAAACAACATTCATCTCTATATAAGAAGATATTGTTCTTTGGGGTAAATTATAAGCATGTTGGCAGGATATTGTGATGTGAATATAGACTGATGTGTTAAACTGTTTATTTTTGCCAATTTTCTCCTTTTTTTTTTTGCTAGTCCAGCTGTGTCTCTGCAATATCTCTGGCCACAGTCAGTCTAGCTCAGAACTAACTATTTTCATTCCTTGAAAATCTATGAATCAAGATTTATCATGATAGACATACCTCAGTTTAGTAGAAAATTGACCTACAGCTCATTTTAACTAGCGACGAGCCATATGGCACTGTATACATAGTTAAAACAAAGGAGATTGTGTATGTGCTGTGTAACTCTTTATATTTGTGATTGATTAGGTGTGGATTTTACAATGTGTTGGCACAATCACTTCCACACTGTATTTTATGGGTAGTACTCTTGAAAATATGGATTTCATTTAGGCTGCAAACTTAACCTGAATTACAGTTTATTCACTGTAATTTAGAAATTGTCAGTAGTGTCTGTTAATGTTACAAGATAGCTGATATTAGAGCTTGAGCAAAGAAATCTTTGTAGCTTTCCAACCTTCTAGCTCTGAGATCCTTAGAGCATTGAAAGTCATCATTTTTTCATTGTCCTTTTTCATAGTGCAAATCCTATGGATGTTATATTATAGCCCCCTGGAACTTATCATCACTGCTGTACGATAATGGCACTAGTTGTTTTCAGCATTTTGGAGATAATTGAGAAAAAACTGCTCAAAGCTCAAGTCATTTGGTGAGTGATAACATTTTGATTCTATTGATTTAATAAACAATACATGTAGTTCATACATGTATGTGACAACACAAATCTGGAAATCCCTAACAGAGCATTTGTACCCTCTGCTAAAATAGAACACTAGCTTATGTGTGTTAAGCTACACCACAAAATCTCACAACAACAGTAGAACACGAGATTTCAAGGAACACCTGATCCCTGATATACATCATACTTTTTCCCACATCATGAAATCATTAACACTACTCACTACTACTGTTATTTCAAGGGGATCTAGGTTCAGTGTGTTCACAGTGAAGAGTTTAAGTCACACATTTCCTACCCACTGTAACAGGGTCAAACTGAAAGGTGAGGCAAATTTGTGAATAGTATGGAGTGTTTGTACCCCCGGCTAGAAATTGACGCAGGGATTTCCAGCTTTCGCTTTTTTGAAACACATCAGTGAGGTATTTTGACAAAAATCACATGACCGAGGATTTTCGCTCACACGCTGATTTGTTTACTTGCTCTGCGCATGGCAGACAAATCTTGACGAATGGTGAGCTTTCAGACCTGTCACATCATATAAACAAAGCCATATGTGAGCGATGTTGCCTCGATCATGTGACCGATCTCAAAATACCTCATTTTCATAGCACATGTCTTTATCTGATAGCTCCTAGTCAGGGGACATCAGTTACATTTTGGTATAAATGTTACTGATGCCATTAATGTACAGCAGCGATGATATTGTAAATTTCAAACCTGGCTTTGCTAAAGGATTAAGGTTTACAGAGATTCATAAACTGAGAATCAACCTGTTCTACATTTTTAGTTGACGGTGATGCTAACATCCCATTTGTATTGAAATAGAGTGCTACGTGCCTGATTCTGAAATGTGATTGCTTCTATTTATGTGTGTGTGTGTGTGTGTGTGTGTATGTATATACATGTATTTATTTGATTATCCCAGAATCAAGCAGGTGCTGGGAGAACCTAGCATTATATCATAAATATTTGGTCATCTTAGAGTCAAGACAATGCAAATGAAAATGAAGCTGTTGATTATATCAGAGCTCACTTTAGACATTTCAACCTCACTTGCGTGGTTAAGATGCAATGAAATCTATACATTAATCTCAGAGAGTCAAGCAGATACAATGAAAACTATACTGTTATCTCATAATCAAGAGGATGCTATGAAGACAATACATTTGATTCATTATTATATCAACATGAATATTTGATTATCTCAACATCATGCAGATGTAGGCAAGATCCAGTATCATGGTCCATGTGACAGAGTCAAGAAGATGTTATCATTATAGCAACATGAATCAAGAAAATGATGATTCACCATGATAACTTACAATGGTGAATCTTCATAATAACACTTAGATAGGGGGATACACCAACTAAGAAACCAAGGGTTTGGTTTCTGCAGAGTTTTGCTCTTTTTTTTTTTTTCCTTTAACTTCATCAGATATAGACAGATACAGACAGGGATGGCTATTGTTAGATTAGATTGATAAGGATTTGAGCGCCTAACAGGCAGCCGCCTTGTATGCTTCCCAGGAAGCTGAGAACGTTTATGAGTGTCTTCGATGGGTCTGTCAGGATAATAAGAGATTGTACAGCACTTAGAGCCTCTATTGTATGGGGATAAGTGCTATATAAATCTATTATTATTATTGTTATTATAACATAACCTACTGCATTTGTTTTATTCCTGATCTACTCACAAGACTGAGACATGCTGGAGATAGCATGTCTTTGATTTTGTGCATCACAGTGCATTGACATGCATGTATGGGAAGAAGGCAAAATTGTTGTAACTTGAAAGCTAAATTTGACAATATATAGTTGTAAGTTATAACCTTTATATTGTTCAAGTGTCACTGATATAAACAGTATAGTAAGATATGTATTTGACTATATCAGGAAATAATCAGCACATATACATGTGTAACAAATATACACCATTTTGAGAGCATTGTTTAGTTTCTGTAACAGTTTAACAGTTTCTGTAACAATGCTGTACGACTCCCTGGGTATTAATTTGTATAACCAGTTTTATTGTTGTTTTTTTTTTTTTGATAATTAAATCTAACCGCATAATAATCAAGTGTGTGCCATTTCCAGACATATTTGACAAGTATTATGTATTTGCTGGTTTAATAGCATTATATAACTAGAATAAGTTTCTAATTTATTTATCGTACACCTGTAAGTGGCAAGTGTCAACTAATCGTGGAACATAAACAAACATTCAAACAAACAATAACAAATAAAAATAGAACAAAAGAAGGGAGAAAAAAAAAAAAGGAATAGAAAAGGACTGCAGGTGTTATTTTTAGCAAATCCATTACATGTATACATGTATTATGTATCAGTTGATTTGACTGTTAGTCCCTGTATTGTATGTAAATAGCGTGACTTTGTGTTCCCCTTGTCCTGTTGTTACAGAGTGAACCCCAATACTCCTTAATTATTAAGAGAACAGTTAATTACCATTAAGAGAACTACATTGATAACTATAGGGGATTGTTTATCAACCTGCGCTCTTTGTGACTTCCATTTGTCAGACACATTGGGATGTTGAACAAACGGTGTGAATGAAAAAAAAAAAAAAAAGCTTTTCTTCTTGTCATTTAACAAATTTGTCACGGCAAAACTTTGCTAAAATTATTTTGGTTCGATGAAAACGCTGTCCTTGCAGCATGAATTTTATTCTATTCAGTATTTCAAACAAAGAGCGCAAAAGTGTTTTTCTTCTTTACAATGGTTTTTCATTTTCTTCTTTACAATGGTTTTTCATTTTCTTCTTTACAATGGTTTTTCATTTTCTTCTTTACAATGGTTTTTCAATACCTCTTGTGTCTGGCAGCGGGAAGCAGTAGCCTATAGTTGGTCGAAAACAGATCCCCAGTGTAACCGCAGGCTCTTTTATTATTTATTTATTTATTTATTTTTTTTTAATGTGTTTGTTTTTTATAGTTACATTTATTCTGTCTTACACTACAGGGAGTTTAACCATGTTTTCTGTATTTACAGTTATTTTTTAAGGTGTGCGGCTTATGGTCTAGGTGTGTTTAGTAATATTGGATCTATAACTTTAGTACATAGTGCTGTTATTTTCTCTTATATTACACTATTACACTTACTACTACCATCACTGTCACAATGTCTTTAGCACATTTGAACTAATCGATCACCAAACTCATTCTCCAATTTTTATTTGCCCTAGACAAAATCAAAATGCCATACTATCCAAAGATATCTTTCATTTCCTTTAAGATCAGAGAAAATATTATGTTAAGGTTGGGTTATCGTTTGTCAGGCTGGTAAGCTCAGCTACTTTCAGGCCAGAATGCAGTTCATTAACTCGTAGGGTGTTAAAGATCAGTCTTTGCTTCAATTATGCACTGTTCATGCTATGAAACTGTCTAATTAGGTGATTAGTTGTCTAAATAGTAAAGAATGATTGGGTACATTGTGCTCTTGAGCAATAAGGATGACATTTAACAACCTGAAAAGTGAAAGGGTTAACTTGACACTACATATAATTATCTAGATGACATGTCATCCAAATAGTGAAAATGACAGGGACAAATTACTATTTCAGCGATGTATCACCCAAATAGATCCTGCCTCATAATATAAACTGCAGGGTATGTTATTTATTCGATGAAGAAGACTGCGAAAGTATATGTGGATTGCAGAAAAAAAAAACAAAAAAGAACAAACAAACACTAAATCCCATATAGGGATGAGGACATGGAGAAAGTAAGCCTACAAGAAAGAGAAAGAGAGAGAAAAATAGACAGTCCAAGACAGAGGGATTACAACAACACAGAATCAGGACTTTGTCACAATTAAAACAATGGAATGAACTGTGTTTTTCACATCATACCTGTGTTTCATTGATAGCTAGCATGGTTTTCATAGATGAGCTACATTTCCAACTTAATTTGACTACTAAACACTTGTATCCTAAGCATCCTGTTGTAAGAAAATTTGCCATGATGTTGATCAGGAGGAAGAAATTTGAGAAATTCAGGGACGTGATTATGAAGAACTCGCTAGTTTAGACCAAGGTTTGCCTTCACGGTAACCGTAAAAGTGTGTAAACTTCACCTTACGTTGTTGACTACTTGAATAAGCACACTCAATAAAAGTCTTTACTTTGTTGTAGAAAGATCCGTAGAAGCTTAATCAGGTTTGCTTTCTTAAGCCTTTCAATTCTTAGAAAGAGGGATTATCTCGGCATAAGGATAATCATTAGTACAAGAAAAAAAAAAAAAAGAAAAAAAGACTGTTATTCTGATAAGTCAAAGCTAAACATAGCGAGTTTGGAAGAGTAGAGACAAATCTATATCAGTTAATATTGATAATTTATTTTTGCACTACATTCTTTATATACCCAGCTCTGAATTCTGAGCCAGATTTTTTTTCATATATATATATGTACAATCTTGGGTTGTAACCAGAACTGACATATATTATATTACAAGCTAAAAATAATTAGGTCGCTGATCACTTATATGGATGGATCACAATGGTTATTTGTATTTGTAATTGTTTGCCTAGTATTTCAATGAAAGCTTTGTATCAGCTTGTCGGTTTTCACATTATCAGTACATTAATTTATTCACTTGAAGTATTGCAACTATTATATTTATAATTATTGTCAGTATGGGTGTTAAATGTACATTCAGTATCTGTTGTCAGTTTTATTTTTTGAATATACTTGCAATAAACACTATTCTAAGTAGGCAAACTCCAGTGTTTTTTAGCTGTTGTTTGTGGTTCTTTCTTTCTTTCTTTCTTTCTTTCTTTCTTTCTTTCTTTCTTTCATTCTTTCTTTCTTTCTTTCCCTCTTTCTTTCTTAGTTCTTTCTTTGTTTATTCTTTTTTCTTTCTTTCTTTGTTTCTTTCTTTTTTCTTTCTTTTCCTATCTTTCTTTCTTCTTTCCTTTTTTCCATCTTTGACATCAGACTGAGGAAATGTGGAGGTGTGGGTCTGAAGTTATAATAGAAAAAACCACTGAGAAAACAGGCAGTCTGGAAAATAGACAGTGAATTTTTATTTTTTCATTCATTTTTATTTATTTATTTCTTAAACCATGAGTCACTGGTATAGCCAACAATATCAACACTATTCTCAAACATAAAGCAAAAACCACCACATTGGCAAAATATAGACATTTCCACAAAACAAAGACAATCGGAATGCTTGTTCTTGCCCACATTGTGTCTGATCGGGGCTTCTAATCTTGACCATTTTGACATATTGCACCAATGCGGACAGAGTAAAAATGAGCCGCGATCACCTTTGTCGAGAAGTCCATGCAAAATTCCTTTGCAGTGTCAAATCAGATGATTTTTTTTTTCAGTTTTGTTTACATCTATGCCAAAAAGATTTGAAATAATATGAGAATATATTATATAATTTTTTAAAGTTGCAGGTCTACCTTCGCTATACTATTTTATTATATCATTAATAATGAAGTCTTCAACAAGCAGTACAAATTCCAGTAATATTGTTGCTCCCACGGAACCCCCCGTGGGGGGCACGGGGTATTTTTTGCCCCCACCTGCAGGCGGTGTTAGCCCGCCACCGGTGGGGTGTCTCCCATGAAGTGTCATCCTCGACATTCCAGGGGAGACATCTCTTCTCTCTTTCCTTGCTCTTGTCTTCTGTCCCGCTTCCTTTCCTCTCTTCTTCTTGACGTGTAAACGTATCTTACCGTATTTGACACAGTATAGCCGTAATCGTGCTGATGTGTCGTTAAACCCCAACACAAACAAACAAAACAAACACGCTCCCAGATGTATCATCGATAATGTATGAAACCTTACAGCTTAGCGGCTAAATACACACTAATGTAACACTACCACAAGAAAGAAGAATGGGAGACGCAGTGGCTCAATCGGTATGGCGTCTGCTTATGGAGCGGTCGGGATCGACTCGCGGGTTCTGCATCGGAGGATGACAGAACACGAAGATCGAAAACCCGCATTTTTTCAGTGACTCAACGGTCCCCTGGCTTCCTGTGGGTAGGGA
>JBCAUA010231493.1:0-20593 GCA_038406235.1 Peronia verruculata | reverse complement strand
AGGTCCCGTGTGTACGTTACGCACGTTAAAGAACCCTTGGCAGTTGAAAATCGATAGAAGAGTAGGCCTGAGTGCCGTTGTGGGGGCAAAATTTCCAAATTCAAAATTTCTACCCACAAAAATTTCTCAGCAAAAATTGGCAACTTCTAAAAGCCGAGATAATCCTATCTCTAAAGTTTGAAAGGCTTAAGAAAAACAAAAAACTATCTAAGGATTAAAAGGCTTAAGAAAAAAAAAATAAATGCTTGGTTGCTGTTTTTCTCTATGACACCAACTGACAAATCACTAGTGAGAAAGGTCGTTCTGAATTTGAATTATCACCATTATTATTCATTATTCATCTTTGACAGAATTTGTCAAAACATTACTATCATTATTTTCTTTTATTAAAATTATTGTCATATAGAACATATTAATTCATTTATTATTTGTGCATTGAGAAAGTAAGTGTGTCATAGATCCTACATGTAGAAATTTGTCAAAATAATTTACATTTGCAACGTTTGAAAGTTGTCTCCTTCCTTCTCTGAAAATCAAAGAGCCACGAATTCGCAAACATACACACTAACACAAACAAAGTCATACACTGTGCGTCTACATTTTCTGGGTCTGTTAAGATTCCCACCACATATAACTTAATACAGCTGGAATACAGCTTAATTCTGATACAGCTGGCTTGCATAATTCGGGAAAATGTTTGACGCGAAGACAAACACGAGGCGATTTAGCGGATAAACACCCGCAACAAGTACCTTATCGCCTAACATGAAAGCTTGATCTTATCATCGCCTGCACCCTGCCAACTGGCACTGGTGCCCCTCGCCCTAGGCGTGCATAGTACTTTCCCAGTCTCTCCCCCCCCCCACCCCCAACCCCCACCCCCACCCCACCTCTTGTTCATTCCTGCATTCACGTGCTTCATTCGACAACAGATTTTTCTTCCACTAAAGCACTAACGTTTTTTGTTTGTTTGTTTGTTTGCTTGTTTTTAAGAACATTTAGCAGTTCATTTCTTTAAAAAAATGTGTTGAAATGTTCAACGTATGCAGGTCTGTCAGGGTTTCTGTGTTCGGGCTTTTTCTTTCATAAACTGAAAGAATGCAAAGAGTCTACATCATTTTTTCCCCATTATAATACCATGTTTATTTATTCATTCATTTTTGGGTATTCTTGTAGTAATTACTAAAATCATCAGGACCATTTAGTTTCCTAAATACCATAAAGTTAAAAAAAAAAAAAAAGCGTTTTCTGAGGCAAAGAAAATCTCGTGAACCTCAAGGGCTTCTGAGATAATTAATTAACCTTGAGCCTAACCGCTAGACTAGACGCCCCACATAACTCACACTTCCCCAGACATCGCCCGTGTGGTATGCAACAGAACACGTTCATAGATCATCCACTTCACTGCCTCCTTAGCCCACTTTGGTGCATGCAATGGCTAACTAATGAGGCACATGAAAAGCAACAGTGGCGGGGAGATAGGATACCTGGGAACCAAAGACGGGCGTGTAGCCAGGCATTCCAGGATTCCCCGAGAGGGAGGACGAGACTAGAGAAATTGGGATGTGCATTGTGTTTAATTTTGAATTTAATTAGATAATCTGCAGACTACCTCCTATCATCCTCCCTCCCCCCCCCCCTTCCCTCAATGTCACCCTTTTGTTCCCGCTTGACTTGACGCTTATGGTCAGAGCCGATATTCCATCCCTTATGAAACTTGACCAAATCATGTACATTTTTGGTGGTTGTTTGGAACTGAAACTACTATGTGTTCTATATAACATATGCTCTTTTTCATTCCTCTCATGCCTTGTACAGTCAGTATTAAGATCAGAAGTGTCTATTTACGCGACTGGGTCTATCTTGAACACCCGTCACCCGCTCGTCGGACCTACATGTTAGCGTTAGGGGTAGACCTTACGCTGGTGGAGGATACCAGCAACTTAAGCCGGCGGGGTTGGTCTAGTTCACTTTAATCATTAGGAAATAAAGAACTGGCGTGTAGGGAAAAGGATTTTCTTTGTTTGCCGACACGTGGGACAGCGCTCGTGATTTGTCCGTTATCGTGAGTAACGTACTGAGACTAGTCGTGTAAATAGGCTTGGCCTTTAAGATTGAAATGGTGATATGTACTTTGGAAAAGCTAGTTCTATTCCCATGGCAAGAAATGAATGCACATTTATATTTAGTAGTCAGTGCCCTTTTTCTTTCTCATCTGCGCATCACCCCATTTCTCTACTCTTCTTTTTGCTGAGGCCTCAACATCGCCTTAACCATATGATTCTAATATTGTTGTCTCAGGAGACTTATCATTTAGAGTGAAGAGAAGAAATGCGCTTTCACTGAAAGCAAACTTAAAATGAACACCTACAAATTTTGTTGTTCTTGTTGTTTTCGTTCTTGTTTTTATTTAGGTTAAATATAATATACAAAATAAAGGACATTCTGCAGATGCTGCATAGTGCACTAAGAGACGTACAGGTTTGTGGACAAAATAATGAACAGTGTTTCTTTTTCCGGGCCAGAGATAGAATGTGAAGGAATGCCTCTGAGGAGTAACAAATAAAGAAGAACGACCCGATACAAAGCTCTGCAGAACCCGACAGGCACAGTCTTTAGGGACTGAAGGATGCCGACATTGTTTGTTTTCCGAGGGTTTCACGTATAGTTTTCTGTAATCCACTGTTATCTTACCTTTGCATACACATTGAGAGTCCCAATGTGACGGCCATGCATATGGTAGAAAAACTCCACACATTGCTCCATCAAGCCTCGGTATAAAGGTGAGTACAGGATGGCGTTGTTCCCTCGTCCTTTAGCGGACGCCTCGATGTACATGAAGTGACCTGAGGATACATTACAACACGAACAAAATTTAGTCATATTTAGAAATCTGAAGAGAAGATTTGGCAGTGGGTTTCATGCCTGGGGAGGTGAGAGGGAACGGGGAAGGGGCAGGGTGGGGGAGTTTTCATGTTTCTATTTCACTGTTTGTTTGTCTGTATGCTTTGTTGATGTTTAGATTGTTGTTACTGTATATTGTTATTGTCTTTCATGGTGGTTAATTATATATATGTTTAATTTATTGACCGATGACAGATAATTGACTTTCGATCGGGCTGTTAGCCTTATGTTGTCCCCAACAGACAGACAGACAAACAGACTGACAGACACAGACACACACACATACACACACACATACACACAAATACCGAAGATAATAAAAGAAAAAAAAAAGGAAAAGAGAAAAAGAGGAAAGGTTTTCTTTGCTGTCAGATATCCGTTTATATCCTATCCAATGACATAATTCATTACTGCTATTCCAATTAGGCCGCAGACACTAAGGAACAGAGAGGCTGCCATTAAAGGTGTTGCTCGAAATGAGCAGAGTTCAAGAAGCGGATTGGCGAAGCAGATTTCAGCTAAGTATCCAAAGAACTGTGGATCTCTTCAGCTATCAATCATAAACAGAGACACAAGTCACTTTTGCAGTTGTTGTGACCTATGAACATTTTTTTCTGGTCCCAATGGCTCAAAATCTCTGTGAAAATTCTGTGCTAAATGTGTGTGTTTTTATTCTGTTTTTACTCTAAAACTGCCATGGTGTTGTAAAGGCGTATTAATTTGTTTTTAAAATAACAGAGTGCTCATTTCACAAGAGGACAGTGACTTCAGTAATCTAAATAGACGAAGTTCCAATTGTGGTTGTTCTTCATCTAACAATTTAATTTTGGTCTGCCATCACGTTCAAAATTTGAAACTGAGAAAGTTTATGTATTCATAATATCACTATGACTGTAATTAAATCTTGCCTAGGACAGGACTTCCGCTTTCACAGAGCTGCTCATAGATTTTTTTTTATTTTTTTTACTTACACACTAAACACCTACATTTAAAGTACTAAAAGAAATATTTATTTTATCCTTGTGGATTTCAATGTACACAAAATGAAAATAAATATGTACATAGCGAACGGCTGACTACTTTTTACTACATGTTGTGAAAAACTCCTACATAATTATTAAGCATTTTATTACCCACCACTATAATTTGTAAGTATTTCACGAAAGATGTATTTAAAAATAGTTTCATGACTAAGATTAGAAAAAAGGTCATATATATCGCAGACAATACGCCTACATAGTTAAACAAGCATCATACTTTAAGTAATGATAGTTCTTTAACACAAAAAAAGAATCGCACAACTGATAACGCTACGTAAGTTGAATTTGGGTACGCTCAAACCATCATCAAAGTTTTCTATCATTGTGTGGCAATCAAAATGAGACCGATAGAACGTTCAAGGATGACTCGTGAAAGCCATCGGCCGACACTGATTTTGTCTCCATTATCGGTTAGTGATAATCGGTAGGACCGACGTTATGCAAAAGCCATCTCGACCCTTTCTAACCCATGTCTCATCACTCATTCTATTATTTTCAAAGGATCCACAAGGTCAGGGGTGGGCAAACTTATCGTACTGGGGGACTCACTGTATCTACAGTGATATGTATAACTAGATTTGGACCACATTAAAAATATATAAATAAGTAAAATACACAATTTTTTGTGACAGAGAAACAGGAAATAAAAAAGAAACACCTAATTTAGGTACTGTTTTTACAGACATCTGTCCACGACTAGAAGCCATATGATTCGATAAATGCATAGTGTAATGGCATACACAACGGCTGATGTTTACGGTTGTTCTGAATAAAATGGATAAGGCCATGGTATCCCAGGTGCCACAAAAGACTTTTTGATGGGCCGCCTATGGTCCAGGGCCGTAGTTTGTCCACCCGCGCTCTAGGGCATCTGTGAGATATTATTTTATCTGACACAGCAAAGAGAAAACCGAAACGGGAGAGGGGGGAGGGGGGAGGTTAAGTGGGCAAATAAGGGAAATACAATGCCCAAGTCGACAGAACAGATTGGACAAAGGCCTACGGTCCCGATTTTGAAATCTCTCTGATATACTAGGTTATTTTTATTATTCGTTTCATTCTGAGTTACATGGCCTAGTTCTTTCTAGTTGGACTAAACTTTCATATCACACCGCATGATGGAGTTCGAAAACTGCAATGATTGAATCTGTTTCGTTTTGTAAGGGAAAAATCTGGTGACTGACTTTGTGGACATTATTTTGATGCTCACAGATCTGTCGACTGAAAGATTTAGTGTGTTCATACTGGATGCGTCCTGTAACAGAGATGGGTTTATTTCTTCATTTCCTAGCATTGTTCATGTGCGGGCTGTCTCTGTCTCTAATGGGCCGACAAGCCATGGGGAGTTACTGCAATGCCGGGCAATCCAAGCCGGGAGCTCCACCCTTGCCCGTGATCAATGTCACAGCATTCACTATTGAATATCAGGTAAGTTCAGGGGACCACCAACACATCTAAGCAATGCTGATGCCCTATATCATATATCCTACCTTTATTAGTTATGTTTGTTGTTATTAAGTTATTGTTATGCCGCATATCAAGAAGACTGGATTTCCCCCTCTCCTTTTCCCCTATTCCCACCATGTTCCCATTTATTGTCAGATTCGATTTCTTCACATCAGAAAATGCAAGTTTAGTTGAAACATTACTAATAAACCAGAACTTCGTATGTTGACATGTAAAATGACAGGTTATTTACTCGTTGACTAGTCATGAAAAGCAGTGGAGAGTATGTTGAGTATGTTTATTCCTCGTTCATTACCCTATCGACCCATCTCTCTCTCTCTCTCTCTCTCTCTCTCTCTCTCTCTCTCTGTTTATTGGACAAATGCCTAATTCTGGTCATTTTCCAAACCCGTCCCTGGTTTCGTGTCAACAATATTCTCCATCGTCCAACCTTTTGAACCCAATGAAATTTTAATCTCAACAAATTCACCTGATTGCTCAGATTTGTTCTTACACGTTATCAACAACCGCGCTAAGCACACCATAGCCGCAATCGTGCAATAGACGTAATGAAACACAAACAATTGCATGTTATCAGGCTATGAATTACTCTAGTAAGCCTATGGCAGGGTGACAATGGCCAGTGCTAGTGAACTGATTGAGCCAGGCATATTGTGGTTGAAAGGACACTCGGACTGGAGATTAAGTATGATCATGAAGTCTGGTGATCGTCACCTCTATTCCTGCCTCGTTGTGGCTTTTTAAGTGCATAGGGTTCAATATCAAATCTAAGTGAAAGAATAAGCTGTCCTCAGTCCTTTTCATATGTCTATGCCCTTACCTTGCAACGTATGATCCTGTTGTCTGTTGTTCTATGCTGAACATCCGGGTAATCATTAAATTTAGACAGGGTATCTATAGGTATTTATTGGAATAGATAATGAGCTTAAACGTAGCCTATGTGTTTTCTGCCATCCTAACAAGAAATTTACAACAAAGCTCTTTACTCACTGAAATGTGTATGTCACTGTATGTGTCCTCCTCTTCAAATTTAACACAACGAATTCCCAGGACAAGTGTCATTGTAACTTACATGATTATATCAACATACAAATGTTTGAGCTCATACCGAGCATTATTCTATGGTAGAGCAATCTACACTTAACTAGCGTAAGGTTTTGGCCCAAATAGTAGTTCAGTAAGTGCAGTCATTCAAAATATTCTTTTCTAGTACATATTTGCTAGCGCCAACATTCAGTACGGGAATTTGACATATATACAAATAATTTTAGGGTATAAACATTTCTATCTCCTGCCCAGGTAAATATCCTGGATCGCCAGTACACCATGTGGGCGAAAGAGGCGTATGATAATCAAGCTAATAAGGTGAGGATGACCACGGTGAAAGACGGAAAGGAGCAAGGCATCATCCTGGACTACAACGACAACATCATCATTCAGTACAGCTATGGCGAACCTTCCAAAGCGACATACCTTTGCAGTATTTCACAACTGAATACGTCAAGTAACAGTGACTTCGATTTGTTTGGAGGAGGACTCAAGGACCAAAGCATACCCCACGTCTATTCCTCTGCGGACATCTTCAGGTACCTTTACATTTCACTAAATTATTTTCTCCTTTTGTCACCCCCAATTTCAACCAGGCGTTTATTGCACGAGCAAACATTATGTCTGGAGGTAAATATACTGACGGACTTTAAAAACACAACACTTGAAAATGATTCTACTGACGGACTTTAAAAACGCAACACTTTATATATAGAATCATTTTCAAGTGTTGTGTTTTTAAAGTACGTCAGTAAGTCAGTATGGGCTGTAATGTTGATCGTTTCCACCTAAAGCTTCACCACTTAGTTATAATAAATTTAACACAGGGGAGGGGCAATTAGTTTGGCCCGGGAACACTTTGAGGGGGTTAGCCGAGGGCCAAACTTTCTAAAATTCAGTTAGTATTGCATTTCATTTAATGCTGAATGTAAATTGCGTAGTGATAATAAATAAATAAAATTGAAACAGTAGCGGTACGCAGAAACGGTTTCATTAAATTTAGTTATATGCAAATTCCACAAGCAATCTACGAGGAAAAAAAATGTAATATTCACACGTTTTTACAAATTTTCGATATGGATGATTTTTCTTTTGGTTGAATACTCCGCGTGGCAAGCAGAAAACGCCGTTGCGGCTGCATGCGACCTGCGGGCCGTAAAATGCCCCGTCCATTAAAACATAAATAATATGGCAAAAGAACACAGAAATGATTCAATATTTTTGCATGAATTCCTCAACCTTGAGGCAAGAAAGCCTCTCTAAGCTGTTACACCGACTCATATATATGTATATGAAGAGCTCTGAAATTCTTTCTTTTGCTCCCACGTTTCTACATATCTACAACCCTGACCCTGTGAAATGTAACCTATTCACCGAACTATTTCAAGAGAAGATATGACAGCAATTACATGTAATGTGTTCATTCATTCAATCTAGAAATGTGAATTCATCCTTGAATCAATAAAGATAGATAATGATAGCAATAATTAGCTCGACCACTGTGATTTCCCTTTAATATAATTTATCATCCTCAGATTTGGTAGAAAGCTTGGAGAATCGTATATGGGCCGAGCCACAATAGATGGTCTAGAGACTGATCATTGGCGAAGCTGCATGTACTGGGCCGATGTCAAAGACAACTTCACTCTGGACTACTACTTCACCACAAGTGACTGGACACCAGTAGATTCAAATACTCCTAAACAAGTTCCAGTACGAGCTGTGGTACAAGGTATTAAGACAACCAATGGCTACAAGCTGAACCATATCTACGAATATCTGAATTTTCGCACATTCCAACGATTGCCAGAGGAAAACTTTGCCTTGCCGCAGAATATGAAATGTGAGGACACCAAAAGTTTGCGGATTAAGACATTGTCTCCTGCTTTTCCAGGTAGATTCTCGTACACAATGGAAACGTTTGTGAATAATTCAGAGATCAGAGAAGTAATATATGACCAGACAAAGCAGTTAGTTTGGACCTCTGCAGCTGGCGAAAATACAATCGATGATTTCAATACTGGCGTTCATTATTCTCTTAATAAAGCCAAACATTCCTGCACCACACGACCTCTTAGTCAAAGAAAAGACTTTGCTGTGAAAATCAACAAAGGCATAGCCATCATGAAAAAGCCAGAAGAACTGTTCTATCTCAATGGGACTTTCACCTACACCGGACAAGTCGACAAGCGAGGTATCAAGTGTGATGCCTGGTTTAGAACTGCCGATGTAAACGGAATTAATACAAGAGTGGAAGTTTTCTTCGCCATACAACAAGAAAAATACACGGAGGGAGTCTCGCCTGAATCGTTGGTAGCTTTAACTCTTAGCAACGATAAACAAGTAACAACTCTGAACACATTCAATTTCCTCGTCAATCCAGATATATCGAACAATCCTTTCGATATCAGTGTCTGTAAAAACAGCTCAACCATGATACATATTCGCATGATCTTGTCATTTGAACCTCCAGCTGTTTTCTCCCAAGGTAAATACCAATCAGTTATACACGACAAGCTGTCTCAAGCGCTTGTTAACCTCACCGGCATGAAACCTTTACAAGTTCAGTGGTCAGATCTCGTATGGGATGGAAACGATGAAATCCATTGGTTTGGAAGTCTCTTGGCTCCTGAGCCCTCGTCCACGAGGGCGGCGGTAAAGGCACAGAAAGCTGATGTTGATCTGGATAATACTTGGTCCAAACTACAGGATTATGTAGACCGCGGGCATTTTAAAATAGACATTTCACTGCCTTCAAATATGTCCACACACACCATTAGTGCCACACTCAAAGCTGCTGAAATAAAGAAGGTCACCTCTGTTGCTGACGTCCATGACGATAAAGACTACTCTTTACGTGATTTTATTTTAAAAATGTCCTCTGTGATTCAACCTTTCGAACCCAACGAAATTTTAACAGCAACAAATCCCCTTGACTGTGCAGATTTATGCTTACGCAGAGGTCGCTACCATTGCAATTTATTCACTTTCTGTCATGTATCTAAGCAGTGCTTGTTAGGGTCTAACTCTTCATCAAAAAACTTCATGGTCAATCAAGACTGTGATACCTACTATACAGATGAGGCAGAGGAGTTCTATAAGGTCCCGGGGTTGATTTCCGGACCGATCCCAAACGGACAGCGAGCAAATGCTGACACTGCTGCAGGATGTGCATCTGTGTGTCTACAGCAAAAAGGAATGGATTGTGAATCCTTCTACTTTTGCGATGCGCTCAAACAATGTCTTTTAAGTTCCAATCATTCTTACGGAAACTCGCCCCCTAACCGAAGCACTGCCACATCCTGCAAGCATTACTCCAAGCGGTATATCTATCAATACGCCAAGAGCGATGGAGTCACGTTATCGGATCAACTGGCCAAGACTGCCGCATTGACAGTGAAGAAAACTACCGTGGAGCGTTGTGCTGATGTTTGCTCCAGGGACCTCAAAGGCTGTCTCGGCTTCAGTTACTGCAAGGAGACTGGACAGTGTCAACTGGTAACTTTCTCCTCACGACAGAGCCTCGGGACACGGGAACAGGCAAACTGCTCTGTGTACACTCTGAACAAGGATATCCCCTTCATTGGTGCACTTGCTACTCAGGGTTCAGACGATGAAGATACCAGTTACTCTAGTGGGGTTATGGCTGGGCTGGCAATAGCAATGCTTTTTGCGGGTGTCGCCATTTGTGCTGGCGTCATTTACATGCTACATCGTTTCGGAGTAAGGCGGATATATTAACGACAACACAAGCACACTTCTAATAGTAATTACATGTATATGAAAAATGTGTATTTAATTATGAAAGGACATTCTTCATGTTTAGATGGATGAATAGATGGATGGATGGATAGAAGGATGGATGGACGGGTGGATGAATGGATGGATGATGGCTGAATGGATGGATGGACAGATGAATGGACTGACAGATGATAGGACGGAACATAAATGGATGAATGGATGGATGGATAGATGGATGGACGGATGAATGGATGGATGGATAGATGGATGAATGAATGGATGAAATGATGGATAGATGAATGGGCTGACAGATGGTTGGACGGATGGATGGATGGATGGATGGATGGATGGATGGACTGAAGGATGAAATGAGGGAGGGAGACATGGATGGATAGATGGATGGATAGCAAGTTAGACGGATGAAGAAATGGACAGATGGTTTTTATACTTAAACAATTATGAGAATTTAATGTAAAATGATTAAAAATGTCATGATAGATATGTTAGATGGCAATAGATAAAACTGTGTTTCTTATTTATTTCCCTGAATTCATTTGTGTTCCACTTTTCTCTGTTGGTCTGTTTGTCTGTCTCTTTGTATCGCGTGTGTGTTTTCTGTTCGCGTTTCTGTGCATTTATGTAAGTGCATGCGTGTGTGAGAGAAAGAATGAGAGAGAGAGAGAGAGAGAGAGAGAGAGGGGGGGTATAGAGAGCACGATGTTAACAAACAGATCGGGAAAAAATAAAGCAAAATAGGTAGGAAGTGCCAGAAGGAGAACAGACAGACACACACACACATACATACATACACACACACTTACACACACATACACATATACACACACACATACATACATACACTCACATAAACATGTACGCATATACATATACAGTTGTACATACACATAAATATGTATGGGGGACCAGGGGTTAAAAAGTAGGTTCTCTGCTCCCACCTGCAGGCAGTGTAAGCCCGTCATCGGTGGAGTGTCTTCCATGGAGTGCCATCCTCGACATTCCAGGGGAGACATCTCTTCTCTCCTTCTCTCTCTCCTTGCTACTGTCTTATGTCCCGCTTTCTTTCCTCTCTTCTTCATGACGTGTAAACGTATCTTACCGTGTTTGGCACAATATATCCATAATCGTGCTGATGTTCATTAGAACCCGACACAAACAAATACACACAAAGACCAAATAGAAAGAAAAAGCGAGGTACTGCAGAGTGAGGAGAAAGCAAGGCTAGACGCATTTTCATGAGGGCACTGACCACTCACCATTGGCTCCAGCACAGGTGTGATCGCTGGAAGGTCCAGTGCCGGCAGAGGGGGTGCTGCCCTTTGACCTCTCCCAGTTGAAAAAATCCGAGGTGTCGTTGATATTGTGGAAACCACACCACTCGGGATCCTCAAAACCGCAGAATGTGCTCGTCTTGGCTGAAAGGGTAAAACGATAAAACACGCAATGAGATATAACGAGATCAGATAAGGTAAGTTGAGCTGAGACAATGCAAGGCAAGGTAAAACAAACAAGATACGCAAGATGAAGGATGAGATATAAAGAGATGAGACGAAATCAGATAAGATAAGATAGATAACATGAGACTACTCAAGATACGTTAGATAAGATGTGATAAGATAAAGTGGGGCCTGCTAAGGTAAGGTAAGGGAAGGTAACGTAAGGTAAAACAAGAAAAGCAAAAAAAAAAAGGTGAGGTAAGATAAGATTAAGGTAATGTAAGATAAAGGTAAAGTAGGTAGTGTAAGATAATTTAAGGTAACATAATGTGGGTTTTGGCCAGATAAACAAAGCCAGTGTTGAATAGTAAAAAAAAAAAAAAAGAAAAAGAAAGCCCGATATATTGAGATGCAATAGCGTTAATAACGTTAAAATGGAAAGACACGGAAAGTCATCACTTATATTATAAGATAATATATCAGTGTAGATGAATACAATTACTAATACGACAGGGTACTGTGCAATTTATAAGGATCATTGTTTCAAGTATCAACACGGAGCAGTGAACGCGTCACTCATTTATCATGCCGAATCACTCATACTCCGACCACAAAAAAAAAAAAAAAATACTTTCACATCAAAATGCATTCTAAGCATCAAATTAAAAGAATTCCCTACATATTTCAACGTCTGAACCATGCCCGAAGTCATTTTTCGATGACTGCATTTAAAAATGGTTTTGTAAATTACCATTTTAAAGAGCCATATCGTCGAGATAACTTATTTGTTCCTTTGTCTCGGTCGCGATGAACAGACGCGTTAGATGTTCCCTTTCCAGTTAAATGTTAAAAGTCTAGTTTTTCCATACATTTTTTGATGATTTTGCAGGACCATCAATCCCAAAATCCCAAATCCCATTTTACATATATATATATAATATATATTTGCCCAATTAGTTATTCACCCACTCATTTATTTTTTCTTCCTTTTTTTCGTTTTCTTCTTCTCTCGCGTTTCTTCTTTTTCCTCTTTCCTTTTCTTTTGTCGTCTTACTCTTCTTTTTTTTTTTTTTTCGTCTTCCCTCGTTTTCATCTGTCTCTTTATCATTTTTATTATTATTGTTACTAGAAATGAAGTTCCAGTTATATTCATATAAATTCATATTATATAATACATGAAAACTTGGCCAATCAGTCAAACCTTTTCTTCTCCTCTCCCCCCCCCCCCTCCCCTATTAGCATAATTTGTCTTTTCATCTTTTGGTCCACACATTTCTGCGCCCACAAATGTCAAGTAGAAGCAGGATATTCTGCATTGTGAATAAGTGATAGCTGTGGGTACTTTGTCAGCTGGCCTCCTCACCCACAGAAAGATTTTTCAAACCACACGGACAGATAACGGAAGGGAGTCCTCTGAATGGTATTACAATGCAAATGTCATTCCACGTGACCCAGTGCATCTCATCATAACTACTTTCAGCTGACATTTTATTCTGAGTGAAATTTGCATAATTGCGTTGAAGAGAACACGGTTTTGTCTCATACACTGACCCAGTGTCAAGTCACCTATTATCTTTAAGGGCAGGCGAAACGACCCAGGGTCAGAGGTGAGAGGTGATGTCGTATTTTGTTGTTCACAGTGGCGAAGTCACATTAAATTTGAAGAGTGGAAATACAAACGTGACAAAACTCGGGGTTTTCATTTTCTCCCCTTTATTTGGACACCGGAATTTTATTGGACAATAAATTACGCTTGTTCTAAGCGTGTAAATGTGGCAACATGCAGGAGATATTAAAAAAAAAAAATGTAGACATTGTATTTTCTTTCAATATTTCTGAGACTCTGAAACTGAATTGTTGTATAGATTACCCCAACGTCACGGCCATTAACAACACGGCATCTGAGCAATACATGTACAAGAATTCCATCGGTTCTGCTTCATCATAAGCCCATCACAACATCCCTTAGGTAGACCACAGCTTCGATACAAAAATATCTGAAAAAGGGGGTCTTAAAAAACTTGGAATTTGACCTCAGTAGATGGGCAACTATAGTCCACCAACAACATCGATAAGACGGACACTCGGCAAGTTTGCGTTTAACGCAACATGTAACGCCCCCCCAAGCCTCGAGAGTGTACAGTCTGCAAACAACAATGGCGGCAATCATGAAATCAAGAAGAAGTGGGTAGTGATGTGCAGGCATTGATTACGCAAATTCAAGATCCATGGCATGTAAACTAGTTTGTAATTTTCTGTTTTCCCAGAAAGATCCGGAAAGGTGAGTTAGAGCACAGCTTGATCTAGATCGTGGAAACAAAACTAGAAATGCAAGGTCGCAGCACGCTTTTTCAGTGGCGTGAAGAAGAGTCTGTACGCGCCAGGAGGGGGCGTGGCTGTGTTACACATTTTCTGTTTCTACGAAGAAGAGAGTGTCCTGTCTTGTCTGTATAGTGTCTCTGGTCCCTAAGCCTAAGTGCCTTGGTTGGAGGCAGATAGTGAAGTCAACGCATATCACACAAAGAAATATTTAGCTGCTGAGCTTTAGAAGTCTTCAGAAGTCTTTCCGTGTGTTTTCTCACTGTAGAGCCGCCACTGCTCTATAAATAGTCACGACAAATGTAGAGCAAAGTGCGTAACTCCATTTTGCAGCTTTATGAAAACCCTTTTTTTTTTTTTTTTCTTTTTTTTTTTCTGACAATGTTTCCTGCATAGCTCCGGCTAAATGATGCCCCATCCATCCATCATCCATCCATTTTATCCGTTTTATTTTTTCTTCACTCATTTCAAATTTTATCCATACATCTGTGATTTGGCTTCATATGTCTCCCGCTATCATCACAATGCAAATTACCCGAAAGAACCTCTTGGTACCTCTTTGTTCATAAGGAGTCCAGCAGGTATGGTTTCGGTCCAAACAGTGCGTGTCTGTCTCTGTTTCTCTGACTCTCTCTCTCTCTCTGTGTGTGTGTGTGTGTGTGTATGTGTGTGTGTGTGCCGACATTAAATTTTGTTTGCACATTGTGTTTGTAAACCAGCAAGAACAAATATTTTTGAAAGGGTCAAGTTACATAAGTCTGTGTCCATATGACTCGTTTTGTGTGTGTGTGTTTTGGTCTCTCGTTTGTATGTTTCCTTCATGATATAAAAGCGAATGTCTGAGGCTAAGACTTCTTTGCAATTGCAGCTGCGCTGTTAAATTCCTCATGATATAATCTAGCAGTTGTCTGCTACCAGATAATGCAGCCTATTTAACTGCTGCTTCCCAGAATAGCAAGTGAGATAGTATACACAAGGTAACAGATGGATTAAGAACTGAGTATATAAAGATTTCCTTGTGATTTCAGAAAGAGCAAACAATTGCTGATACAGAGTTTTAACAATAAACAACACCAGCAAGAGTAATCGCCAAATTCAGAATCTCTTGAGATAGACGTATATAGTTATGTGTTAAGCACATCTTATTTCAGGTCCTAAAGGATTAAGAAATAGAATAGAAACACATTATTAAGCTCTGTCCTGCAGTCCCCATTTTATACATAAGGCATGCTTTATCACTCCATCAGACAAACGCCATTCATCTCATCGTTCTCTCTCTCTCTCTCTCTCTGTCTCTCTCTCTCTCTCTCTCTCTCTCTTTTTTTTTTAATGAGAAAAACGGTAGCTTTGCCAGCAGATAAACATTCATTATCAACCCATTAACGGCTACAAAAGGCAAGAAAAGGAAAGAAAGAAAGAAAAAGAAATGAGATACGTTACAGCAATCCTGGTGTGAACTGCATTGTTCCACCAACGTGTGTGCAGAACTTCGAGGGGGGAGCAGGATTGATCTCTCATCTATCTTTAGCCAGGGCGGCAAAGGGGAGGGACGATAAGAAGCACAAGTTTGCCAAAAAATATTCCATCTGAATTGACCAAAGTCTTACAAAAATATTCTAGACAATGTCGTGAAGCCTCAAGGTAAATCAATAGTATCTTGGGTTTGTTAGCTATAAATTAAATTCACCGTATTCTACTGGGCAGGTTGGGTGGTGAGTGTCTGACAACATTTTAAAAGGTATGGGCCTACTACACTAACATGCGTTAATTACAAGATACACTAGTGAAATGGGCCTATTTTCGTTTCGTTTTCCAATTAAATCGAGCAGCCCTGGCCTTTGGAAGTCAATGACAAGCTGTTTATACCATGAGCGTCACGGCAAACATGATATTACGTTCCTCCCACAGAGGGCTCGTCCTTCAGGCAGCTGCTGTAAAGAAGATCCAAGTGGTCTCTCACCACATTAAACGCTGCCGGCAGTAAAGGTGCTGGGGCAAGAAGTTTACTAGGAGTGAGGGGAAGATAAGTGGAGAGAAGAAGTGAGCGCGAGTAATTTTTAAATTAACTTGACCAAAGCATGGGACATATTGCCGAAGATAATCGTTGCTATGAAGGTACATTTGCTCTTAGCTCAGTAAGCTGCAGTAATTACTGTTATGTTCATCTCTGCTGAACCTCATAGCCACTTAACATGAGAAACGGAGAAGGAAGTCGATGATAATCATTATTGTCTGCTACTGTAATTTTCGAAATGTACTGTCTCGCTAAACCAACTGTCTCACTGGACCTTCCTTTCCTCTTCTTTCAGAAGTTTCAACGTTGAACAGTTTTTCCTCACTTGTTTGTTTGTTGTTGTTGTTGTTGCTGCTGCTGCTGTTTTATTCAACCAGGAAGATCAATAAGTTATTAGACAAGCCTTAGACTTAAATGTTTGTCTTCTTCGTGTGGTGTCTGATTGATTCAGACCGCGATAGAAATATGGCACAAGATTTTTTTTTTTTTAATTTAAAATACCATCCCTTGACCCTGCCACTGTACGTCCCCCGATATACATCAGGTATCCGTTTTACAGATGGGTGGGCTGAGGAACAGTGTGTGTTAAGTATCTTTCCTAAGGATACTACATGCAACCGTTGGGATTCGAACGACCGACCTCTGCTTCCAAAGGCCGCAGCACATATCACTGAGGTAACACGCCACAGATGGTGCATGGTGCATGTAATACATTTACTTGAAAAACTTATGGACAAATTTAAAACTGAGTCACCAAGTTTGTGGAGCTGAAAATAGTCAAGAGTTTGAAACGTACTATGAAAAATAAATAAATAAATAAAAAGCGCTGAGATAAGTAAAAATCTGTACTTCCCTTGCAGGTGCAGAATGCAATCCAGAGCATGCCTGTTTGTCATCTAGTGTACTCGTGTATGTTATATACTGCATATGTGTTTATAAATATTCGTGTCTGTGGCTGAGTGGATGAGCCACGTTGTTTATGAAGACATGTAATGCATACTTTTGTTGATGCATGCAATTCTCTGCCAGCCATACGTAATTCTAAGTGGTCGAGGCTGTCAACAGTAGCCAGTACATGCCTTCAGCCAGGCTATTAACACTGCCATCGCCAAGACGTTTGCGTATTAATTCTGGTGTCTCACTAGTGTTTAAACCCGTGATTTACATAGGCAACGAAAGCCAAAATATCAGTGTAGCCACTGGAATAGTGTGCGTTTCCGCTGCATGAAAATTTTAATACTCAGTCCTAGCTATTCGATTTAATTTCTTAACTTCCGCTGGTTATATAATTATAAACCTTACAATCAAATGGTAGCCACAACTGGAACCACTAGAACTTTCAGATTCCTTTCGAACTCCGGTATAAGGTATTCTAAGTATGGACACAACCACCCTATAAAAAGCTTTGTGCAGGTAACCCCCCCCCACACACACACACACATACCCACACACCCACACACAAACTATTGATTTGTAAAAGAAGGCACAACAGAATGCATGCCCATTGTTTCGGCAGTGAAAGAGTTGAAAGAGCAGGTGTTAGAGCATCCGTACTTTCTGGCAACATTATTTTCGATTCTGAAGATTCTACACATCAACTTCCGCTGGTTGTAAACCTCACAATTGAATGGTTAAGCATCATCATGAAGGAGCAGATGTTAGAATGTCCGTCCTCCTTAACGGTAACTCACTAATGTAGATTCTGAAGACTCGAGATAGTAATGTCTGTCAGGTCAGCTGTTACATCATTCATGTGTAGCTGGTGGTTAGCTCGTAGGCAGTGTACTGGTTACACTGCTACGTTCTATGTAACGGCTGTCAGTTTATAGGTACCTTAAACTCTGTGTGATAAGGCTGACGCCCAAACTGGAGACATGGGCTTATTCATAATTCTTCTCGTAGCATCTTTTTCGTCAACTGGTAAGAGAATAATCATTTCACACTTTCGTTGCCAGCACAGGTTGGGTCACATAGAAATGGTCATTGCCTTTGCTAACCATTTAAAGAACTCCCACAATGTCTCATTGCCACGAAAGCCACGGATTTGTTATGTACAGTGTGGTTACAAATTCGTAAGCAACGGGCAAAGTATTAAGATTACCTCTGCAGGACTTGGCTATCAATGTCTTAAATAGCGCTGAAATGGCAGGAACGGTATTGTATGACAGAGAAATAAAACTGATTCATTCAAGAATGACGCACTAAATATCTTTAACTGACAAACAGATTCCAAATACATAGGCCCCATTTTGAGTATGCACCGGTTATGGGGCCTCTTGCATTTCCAAGAGACATCATGGTGTTGTACAATTTATGTACCAAACAAACCTTCGTCCAAAACAAATCTAAATCTACTATGAAACAAACCGCTCTGTTCTAATGTTCATCTAAATCAAATCTAAGTTTGCAGTGAAACAAAACAAATTCGGTTTTAATATTCTTCCAAAGCAAATCCAAACCTATTAATAAATGAACGATTCTGGTCAAGGGTAGATTGATTTATTGTCACGGTGAACCATCTTTACGGATTCTTCATTGAATCTCTCAGAAAACAAAAACGGGAATAATTTTATTTTTTAATTGTACCATGTCAAAGGCTGAACTTTAAAACTGTAATGAACACTCCTGATATATATATACATATATTTCTAATCTTTAAACATATTTTATTTAATGAATTGATGTAAAAAAAAAAAAAAGGAAGTAGTACATGGGCAGGTGGAAGAATGTATTTGAGAGTGTGAGCAAAATTGTTTGTTGGCATCTTTTATCGAAACTTTCCACGGAAATCCCACCATCACCGCGATCTTGAAGTTATAATCCTCACCCTGATATCATACGCCTGACATATATATTCGTTCTCTCCGCCTTAGCCGCACAAACTGATACACTTTGTGGAGACGGCTGGAAGCTCTACCAGGGGGAATGCTACGGACTGGGACATAATGTGGTTAATTTTGCTGATGCGGCGGTAAGCATAATTCCAGGTGCCTACTGTCTGCATTTCTTCTATCATCATGAGTATGGAGAGAAAAATAATCTAAGAGGATAAAGGTGTAATCCTCTTTCATGGAGACTAGAAAGATGGATGGATGGATCAAATGGATGACTGGATGGAAGGATGACGCTGTAGAATTACTGGAGGGTGCACGAAGGAACGGACGGACTATTAGATAAACCGATGGATTGATTGATAGAGAGACTGACTGACATGTAGGTTATGGAGTGGATAAGCACTGTTTGTATGGGTGATTTCTTGAAGTCACCTGCTTTTAACCAGCATTTTGGTGGTAGTCTCTTGATCCTCACAAATTATAAAGGGCTTAAAGTATTCATTAGTGTACTAATTTTGTAGATTTTTCTTAAAAATTCACTTCCTTTTTTTCAAACAGGAAATGTGTGAGATCTTTGATGCTAAGCTGGCAGAAGTAGAAAGCAAAAGTGAAAATGACTTTCTGAAAAGCTGGATGAAAAATGAATCAGGTAAACAAGCGCTTGAAAGCATCGACAATGCTATTGTTACTACATGCAAATACGTAGAGAGATAAGAAGAAAAAAAGATACATCTCTGTCCTAATATGTTGTAGTTGGAGGTTAATATGCTCCTAACCATGATGTGACAAGTTGTTTGAAAGCCTCAAAAGTGGACGGATTTCTTGATAGTTTGACAAATGAACGGATACTTAGCTAAATGAATGGATGGATGGATGGATGGATGGATGGATGGATGGATGGATGGATGGATGGATGGATGGATAGATGGATGGATGGATCGATGGATGGATGGATGGATGGATGGACGCAAAGATGAATGTATGGATGGATGATAATCGTTTTTCTATGCTTGATCTTCTTATATAATAAAACCATTATAAAACATTTGTTGTGGTGACAATGTATCTCCCATCTTTAACCAAGACAATCAAATATGTTGATATAAAACTTGTTTTTTGAAAGATATAACTCATCTTGTCAAGTCTGTCTACAATTCTCCATCTCATGTCCACCAACCTTGCCATCTGGCCCCCTCCCCCTCCTAACCTCCCCCAATTTGTTCATTTTTTTTTTCTTCCATTTTGTGCACAGGTATTTGTCTGTCTGTGCTTTTTTGCTTGCTGTTTCTTTTAGTGCGTGCGTGCGTGAGTGAGTGAGTGTGTGCGTGTCTGTCTGTCTGTCTGTCCGTCTGTCTGTCTGGGTGCGTACGTTTTCTGCTTTCTTTCCATTGGTTTTCATGACTGGTCTTCTCGTTGTCTACTGTCGTAGTGTAGAGGAATTTATCACTACTTTCATACACCTTTTTCTTCCCGACAAAACCAACATGCATTAATGCAGTAGGCAGAGCCTGGCTAGGCGGCACAGACATGTTCCAGGAGGGTCACTATGTGTGGATCAGCAACAGGGAAAGAATCCTAGAGTTCACAGATTGGTTTGCTGGACAGCCTGATGAAGGAGGACCAACCGGCTGTGAGTGAGGATGTTGGAAATAGATTGTCAACTAGATAGTTAGAGACGGAGATAGACATATAGGCTGACAGACAGGTAGGTAGGTAGGTAGGTAGGTAGGTAGGTAGGTAGGTAGGTAGGTAGGTAGGTAGGTAGGTAGGTAG
>JBCAUA010231382.1:0-20593 GCA_038406235.1 Peronia verruculata | reverse complement strand
TGTATGCTTCCCAGGAAGCTGAGAACGTTTATGAGTGTCTTCTTTGTGTCTGTCGGGGTAATAATAGATTGTAAAGCACTTAGAGCCTGTAATTACGGGAATAAGCACTATATAAATACTCTCTATTATTATTATTAGTTGCAACATCAAGGAGAGTAACCCTGTAATAGTTGTAGTTACATGTACAGTGTATTTCATTTGACCATAATGTAATTTGAACTTGCCTAATTCGAAGTCATTTCTTTTTCCCTTCCACTTTGAATTAAGAGGATTCTACTGTATTTTGGTAAAGAGCATAGGAATGATGATAATGCAACATGTATATACATATATATGCACATGGAGAATGTTACAATATGCATTACAGTTATTAATGTCAGTTGTTATAACAGAGCTGTTGACACTGTAATGTTTTAGCACATTACTTTTCATGTACATGTAGCACATTGGTCATAGTCAAACTAAGATGCCATACCAATAAAGACTGGCCTGAGTTTCAACTTTTTTTTATTATGTTTAGGTTTAGGCCACCACAAGATAAATGTACATGTACTGCTCTGAGAAGAAGACAGCCTGAGCTCACTGATAGATTGGCAGTATCATGTTACCTGTACCTCATTCCCCCACTCCCTTCCTCTACTGGGCCAGTCCTGGCCTTGTGCACTCCACTTCTCTATTCATAGCAGACATGCAATAACAATTATCAAACAGGCCAGTTTGCAAGCAGATTATAAGGCTATTGTATTCTCTTGTATTATATTTGACAGAGCATTTTACAAGTCCCAGCTGACCACTGTCTTTGTTATAAAAGGTTTGCCAGTTACAAGCTACTGCTAGGAGTGAAGCAGTTTACAAAGGATGAAGAAAGAAGTGAAACAGGGGATTGATAAGATGCCTGGTATAATTGTTTTCCTGTTTTAGGCAGTACTATTCCCATTGTAATTTGAGATTTGTTCATTCTTTCTTGCTTTATCTGAAAAAAAAAAAAAAAGGATGTGTGAGAGATCTTCATGAAAGTAATGATTTCTATTGCTTTTTAATTATTGTAGAGTTGTCTTTATTTGAGGAAACATATTTTTGCACATAGAAAACACTTTTTATGGGTATGGATGTATAAATTGTAGTCTGTAGTATAAGGAGAGGTATTAGTACAAGTCTGGACGATTCATTGTCCAGTTTTCAAATCTTCTTTTTCATAATGTGATTATATTTCCACAAAATGCCAAATTTACTTTTCATTCTATACTAACGTTGAGATGTTCTAGTTCTACTGTTTTTGTGTGGCAGCAATGCCATCCTGCTGATTTTATATTGTCCATTACACTTTTCCTGTTATTATAATACATGTACATGTAGTTTAAACAAAAATGCACAGCATTATTTAAACTGTTGAACTGAAATCTGCTGCACAAAATTTGTTGTCTGTTTTCAGTTTCTCTCTATACAAAGTTAGAGAAACTTTTCAGTAAAAACTTTAGCCATGCTCATTCTTTGTTTGGAATTAGTTGAATTATTACAGTTTCACTTGTTTTCTATTGAACTTTGTTCAGCAACTTGAGATATGTGTACATGTATTTCTTAAGGCGCTATCTGAGTGCATACGTGATTTGACAACTGGCAATCCTACATCTTCACAGGAGAATTTATTCATTACATGTATATAACTAAGCAGAGTATGTGGAGTGCATGCTTCACCATTCCGGCGAGTAGTCTCTTTGATGGGAGCAACTCAGGGCAGTGCTTAGATTTGAATCGTCATTCGAAAAAATCCCTCAGGTGGGAGAGTTTTTAGAGACCAGTTTTTTTCCATAAATATCAATTTTGACTACAGGTTTGAAATCAGCGTGAAAAATGACATGAAAACAATATGATATTAAATACACATATATACAACATTGTACTGTTTAATAACAGATACTTTTTTCCTTTAGTGTTTGGGTTATCCTATCACATGATGCATGCCCCGGTGCCTAGCCTACTAGAATAATAAATTATATTGAAGGCGGGAAAGCCTGTTGCCCTGACACAATCCTTGCTTTCTGTGAAACTTGTGGTGGTAGGGGTTTTCTGAAGTTAGTCTCTCTTTTTTCAATGTGTGGTGAGACTTTCTCTAGTAATCTGTTGAATGTCGCAGGTTTCATGCAAATGTTGGAATACATTTTGCTTCATCATTCCAAACTTTCTCCATTAATTAGTGAAATTCACTGTAAGTCTCGTGTCGTTGATAAATATTATGTACCCAGCAAGGCCTTTAATTCTGCCGTCTTCTCTTCATCCAATAAAGAGGCATCAGAGCTATAAGCAAGGGTTTCAGACACTATTTTAATCACCTAGAGCTAGATCTGAGGTATATGGGATGATGTAGGGCTGAAAACAAATCTCCCATCAAGGCCTCTACCGGCAAATCACGGAACAGAAACGGAATCACCCGGCGTGTGACATCTTTTCAACATTGGATCGTTGACAAACGTGATTTCACGTACGTTAGACGATGGAGTGCACTGGGATTGAGTACTTATTCAGTAACTTGAGGTGTGTGTATTTCTTTACTGAGAGTAGGGCAAGTACCTTAAAATTGTGGTGTGTATTGTGTATTTGATGTGGAGAAAGACATGTGAGGTTTGAAATGTATATACTATACTCTGTTATCATAGTATATCCCTTCAGAAATGATTTCACCTATGCCAGACCTCTGCTTTTCAGTGGAAATGGAAAATACGTGTATTGATATAATGATTAAGAAAATTTTGAAATCTTAAAACTGCACATATCTTAACTTGAAATACATGTAACTATCATGAATTCATTTGTGCTTCTCTTAGATCTTTGATTTAGTAAGCAGTTTACAGTTGAAGAGTTAGAATTGTTGAGCTTGAAAGTGATGCTGTGTATTCTCTCGAGATTTATTGAGAAAACACAGCCCATAAATATGAGTGTGAATGTGTTGCAAGCAAGGGTAGCACTTTATTCCATTGAGATTTTTCATCATATTTCAGACCATCAGCTTTTCATATGCTTATTTTTGCTAACCATTATGAAACACTCACATACTATTTTCAGATGTTTGAATTTTACAGTTCCGCATTATATGTTTTGTATTCATATACGTCATTATTATTCTCATGTTATTAAACTTCCATCAGTTGCTTTGAAATTATAGAGATGATTTTATCCTTTTCCATTTGACTTCCTGAAAATGACATTTCATTGTTTGAATGCCCAGCACATTGTAATAAGTGGCATGCCTTACTTTAATGAAGACTTCTTCTAATACTATTCCCATTTAAGTCCCATATTTCTTGCAAACTGTTCATAGGCTTACAGATGAATTCAGGAAAAATCCCTGAAAATGAATTCTGTCATTCCATTCTACAAAATATAAATTTCCTTAGTTGAGCAACTACAGTGGAATCCGCTTAAAGTCAACCTCTCGGGCCTGAGAAAAGGTGTCGATTAAGCAAGATTGACATAAAAGCAAGGCTCACAATCTCTGGAGGGCACGGGGGGTCAAAATACAATTTGCACGTATTGGGTTATGCCCTTATCTTTAGGCCTAATTAAAAAAAAAAAAAACTCTGGTGGAGCTTCCCCTGCTAAGTTACTAATGGTAGATCTTGTAATTTGCCTTGAGTCAACATCTTCAAGAAGTTTCAACATTGTGTCCAGATTGTGAACATTGTACTTTTTCTCTGACATTCTGATCATGCAGTTAAAGTAAAAAGTTGACTACATGTATATCTAATCATGGTGAGTGCAGAATGTAGGAGTAGGAATAAACATGATATGAAGATGTGACTGAAATTGGGTGCAGTGCCTGCCCGTCTGTACAGTGTGCTTGTGAACTGAGTGTTGGGTAGGTGTTTTGTGCATCCAGACCAGCGCGGGACAAACGAAGAGGACACACTGTGTGCCACTCGAACCCGGAGTACGGTAGTGTATTTATCAAGACAATCAGTGCTCTGGCTGTGTATCCGTGGGCTTGCCAATGCACACAAGGAGTGTGTAACTGCTGTGTGTGTGTGTGTGTTCCGCCAACATGGATGAGTGAAGACAGCCAAGCATCATTCTTCTCATCCAGCAGCCCATAGGCTATAATGTGTTGTAATAAAACATCTCTTGATCTCTGCCTGACTTTGATTTCCTTTGTCCCCACAATTTACGGCTGTTAGTCAACCAGTGTGGGTCATTTGGAGTTGATTTTAAGCCAGTTGACCTCTGAAGGTGTTGACATTATCAGAGACAAGACTAATGAATCATATATAGGGGGAAAAAATGGGACTGCTGGAGTGGGTTGATTTTGAGAATTGACTTTAAGTGAGTTGACTTCTTGTGGGTTCCACTGTATCATGTCTGAACACACATCCATATACAAAGAAAAATGGAAAGTCTCATCCAGTTTCAAATGATGGGAGTTTGCATTTCATATTTATTTTTCTTTATCACAGACATATGAATTTTTTATGAATAATCACAGCTGAAACTGTACATTGCATTACAAACATACAGAAAAAATTGTCTTGTCTGATGGATCATCTTTTGAATGCATGTCTGGGTCTGTCCATAGAGCTGTAGTGATAGGAAGTGCTGCTACCACTAGCAGCCTGTGAATCTTTTCTCCAGGCTGAGAAGTTCATCACATTGAGTCCAACATCAAGCGCAAGATACAGATGTCCACTATCCATTGCCAGTGAATAAACAGGACTACTTCTGTTATGGCTGTAGTAGGCCTGTGTAAAAATGAATAATGAAATAAAAGTCTCTAACAATCATACAGCAAGGCTTTGAGGGAGCACTTTTTTCTCGTCATTCAGACAAAGGTCTTGAATTTTGAATTAATGGTATCCTAGATGCTGGATCGAGACCCTCATTATGTTTAACTCTAAACTAGCACATGAAAAATGTTAAATCAGGCAGACATCAAGATAAAAATTAATCACAATTTGTTACTGTCTGAACATGCTATTGTAGTTTCTCATTCTATCCACTGTGAGTAGAGATGTTAATATTTTATCAGACTGTTTGGTTACTGTAAGACAGTCTGGGCTTTTCATGTTAGGAGACCTTTGCCCCATTTTGGGAGAAATTTTTACATTTGTATAGGAACCTGGGAAAGGGGTTATAAGATTGTGCAACTAATGGAAATTCCAAGGACTTAAAAGATTCTACAGGAAGTGCTGTCATCATAATCATTGATCTAGTTTAGATCATGAGATGCCCTCATATGTTAGCCTTTCTAAAACCATGTGTGTATTATAATATGTTGTTGGTACCATGGTACTTTGATGTGCTGTTTTTCCACCAACTCTTACGTGCTACCAACTTTGTTCACGATGTTTAAACAGCCATCGAACATTTTGACCCTCAGCCATAGCATGCATGAATTTCTGTCGTACTTCAGGTTACACTGTTATCGTGCTGGACTTGCATTGATTAGAAATTATTATAAAACTAGGATTGCCTTGGGGATTCAGCAAAGTTGGCAAATTGATCGGCCAAAAGTAGAAAAGTCGGCGATGACCAAAAAGTTGAAATTCTCTCACACAAAACACCAGCAAAAAAAAAAAAAAATCTGTGTTATCTTCCCTTTCTATGCTGGAAGCTGAATCTGCAGTGTAGGAAAGGGTATGTAAACTAAGGTCTGGTCAACATTTTAATTTTTGCTTATAATGGGTGAAATTGCCTCAAATCTACCGAACTGAAAAAGATTAAATTCAAGGGAAAAAAAATAACAACCTGCACTGGCTCTGTTAGTCTCTTGTCCCACAGTCGCACCATACCATGCCGGGCTGTGCCCACAACAATGGTATTTTCCCCATCAGACTCAACACAGTACAAAGCTGAATCATGAGGTTCTTCCCACTGAGCAACACTGAAAATATCCAAAACATACAATCATAAAAATGTTAGGCAATACAAAACAACAAACTTATTTCTGGCTAGGTTTCACATGTATCTAAATCTGTTAAAAAATAAAAAGCTAACAAATAATTATTTGATCTGTGAAATGGTAAACATTATATTGCTTGTTCATTTTATAAACTGATTTTTAAGTGAGGAAATAATGTGCCTTTCAAATAAACTTAGGACACTTATTAACGTGTAGCAATATCATGGAAGAGGCCTAGCTGAGACTAGGTAAAGAAAGTAGTTGTTAGAAGAAGGTGGGAGGAAAGACTGAGACCATCACATTATGCTAGAAATGAAGGGATGGGCATAACCCTAGATTCCCCTTCTACTGGCCCAGTGCAAAGAATTCTTTTTCAGTATTATGATGCAGTGATGGGGAAGTTTAGGTGGGATGATCACAATTTCTTATTGTCTGGGCTCACTCTTGTGTTTTCTCTATTCTCTGTCCATCTAGCTAGTTATCTTAGAGCTCATCTACTGCCGTCTGTCCCGCAGGTTAAATAATATCACGATTTGCAGACCTGCCATTCTAGGCTAGTTTATAACCAATGTATGCATCGTGAGAGCTGAAGGGAATGTCTGTATGTGCCTGGTACATGCTTGCATTGATCGTCTCCATTTATCAGATTACGAGTCTTTGTAGCTTGAGCTGGAAGTGGCAGACATTAAGCTAATATTTAATCTAACCAAGAAATTCACTTGCATTTCAGTTTCACCCATTTTAATTGCAAAGAGGAATTATGTTAATAATAACAGCAAACTATATGGCTGATGTGGAAGGCAACAATCAATATGCTAACAAAGCAGTTGAAATAAAAATAGTAAGCAAAAAAATAAAAAATATGCTAACAAAGCAGTTGAAATAAAAATAGTAAGCAAAAAAATAAAAGCCACCAGAAACAGTCAATCTAGCTGTCAAGTATGGCACACACGTAAATAAGCACAGCATCCCATGTATCACTTATAGTTAATAGCAATAGGAGAAAATGTGCCATGATGAAAGACTTTTATAGATGATACAAAGATGGAGCAGACCTCCCTCATGACAAAGCCGAGACCCATTTACAACGGAAAACCACCATAGAACAATGGGGCATTAAAGGGAGATAAGAAATGAATTTCTGCCCGTTGTATTATCAAATAAACACCCTATTTATCTCTAATGGGAGATCGCTTTGCAGATTATCTGCCCTTACCAAAAGAGGGATTTGTGTAAAGGGAGATCACTCTCACTAGACTTTTACTTCCCTTTGGAAGACGAAAGATGTGTTAAGCAAGCAATGTAAAGAGGAAAAAAATCCTCCTACTGCTTGCCATTCGAACGACTGATCGCCAAAAAATTTGATAAAATTCTAGCAATAAGAAGAAAACATTCTCTTGACATAATAATTTTTTCTGAATATTTCATGGCGTATGTTTCAAGCAAAGGGTGCAAAAGTGTTTTATTTTTTCCTCTTTACACTGCTTGTTCAATCCCTCTTTAGTCTGGTAAAGGGAAGTAATACGACTGAGCACAACAATCTCCTATTCAAATAACTCAATCAAATTTTCTTTCCCACGAGATCAAATTATTTGGACACACAATGTTGAATGGGAATAGAATTATTTTCTTTGAAGGTCCTAGCTAAAGAATTTGATCTGATATAGATGAACATATGGCAATGCTGGTGAGAAGAGCACAACAGTGCTCATATTAATTACTGATATGTGTTTTTCATCTTTAAATTTTTCATGGCTTGGCTCAGAAATTATTTTATTCAATCAGCTCACCAAGTTTTGGTGCGCATATCCCACATTCTGATGAAAGTGTCGTAGCCACAAGTAAGCAGTTCATGAGGGGATTCAAATTTGAGGTCTAGAACTCCTGCACCACGACGATGGTTGACACTCAATTGAGCTATGCATTCTCCGCTGTAAAGGACAATATACATGTACAATGTATTATTTATTAACACCATTCACAAAAACAAAAGAACAGTTTAACTGTTTGGAATGCAAAAAACATTCTTTTTGCTTTCAAATAGTCCTGTTCCACATTATGCTCACAACAAGCCATATTCATCATATCATAGATTAGCTATGACCCCTAGCTAAATATTTATAGATTTTTAAAAATGAAAACTTAGTATCAACTTCATTTCATAATTGATTACTTCATTTGAGCATCGCTTCAAGTTAGTTAAACAAATCTATAAAAGCAAAAAAATAAAATGAGTTACCTTTCTATATCCCACATTACAACAGGTGGGTCATCAAGACATCCTGCCAGGCCTGCAGCAAAATATCTGGAGAATTTAAATGACATTATGTCAGATCAGCAAAGATCAGAATCAATTAAATAAAAAAACAGTGTCATTCACACTCTGAGATGACCAATTGAACTGGGACAGTGATTACATTCTAAAACACTATTAAAGGGATAAGGTGTGTTTCTTTGTCATTTCATTTCTAATGATCCAGTCTTAGCTTCAGAGAATATAGCACTTTGTTTATGTTATGCAAGTCAGATCTAACCTTTCACAAGGAGAAATTTTGAGAGACCAAACTCGTTCTCCTGCCTCAAAACTTCGCATCACAGCATCATCACATTCAGAGGATGTCTCGAATGGAAGGATCTGGAAATCACACGATATGAAATCATGACAACTTTGAGTATAATCTTAAATTACTTGAATCAGTCTTTTTCCATGCAGTCTCTTGCAAAAAAAGAATTTTTGAATGAAAACTCTCATCATGTGAAACACTCAAACTACTTAACAAAATTTTTTCCCCTACAATTTTATTGACTTATCTATGATTCCAGAAAAGTGTGGCTATGCACCATATCATGTGGCCACATTTTTGCCTACTTGCTGCATGATTGTTGCACTTTTTGCTGTTTTGGCATTTTCTGGGCATTTTTTGGGGGGTCTCTTATTTTAATAATGGAAATCAAGAGAAATTCTTCGTTGAGTTTGAGATTTTTTAATCTGGCAGACTTTTCATACCTGGCACAAAAACAATATAAACAGGTTTTGTGCCCATACTGTATGATCAATGTCCCACAATTAAAGATCACATGCACTTTGCTTACTCCTTCTTTTATGTATCCCTGGACTGGGCCAAGACAAATAGGAAAGCTGTGGTCCAGTACTTGTTCTAGTCACTAGGATAGATATTAACCACCTCCTCTCCTGTATCGCTATGATCTACCTAGTATATCATGAAAGTGAGCAAGTTGCACTGCCATAATGTACCAAGTACAGATGGCCATATGAAAACTGACAATATCGAGGTTCTGCTGCTTTTTCTAGTGGTTTCTTTACTGCTGCCATCACAGTCCACTTCTACATACAGTGAAAGTTAGACAATCATCCGGCAGAAGCACAAAATGCTGTTGTGAATCTCTTTTTAAAAAAAAAACCTAAGTACATATAAGGATATGTTGCTGGGTGAGGAGGCTGAAGGTGACAAATAGGATGATTCTGGGTCAGAGTTCTGAAACATCAAGATTGAGTAGGTAGGAAGACAAACAGCCTGGCCCTGTGTCCTCAACAGATAAACATTCAGAACTGGATCTAGGCTTACAGCTATGGAGAGGATCTATAGTTCTTTAATAGTAGAGGGATTAAGGGGTTTATTATGACCACTGCATGATTTGCTCTTTCATTGATACATGGCTTCTACATGTATCTTGTAGGTAGGACTGAGGTACAGAATCTAGATCCAATTGTTAATTCTAAATTTAGTGACAGAAATGGTCAACAGTTGATGGATATTTAAAGTCTAGATCTAATTGAAATACACCACTACACGAGCACACCAAAACGAACTTCTAACATGGACTAAACGTCAAACCACAGCAGCATCAATGGATGCATGTTTCTGGAGGCAAATTATTTTCACTCCTTGCTGCACATAAAAGTACTGCAAAACATATGGCCAGTTTGAAATGTTCACTTGATGACCCAGCAGAACATAATTTGAATCAGTGAAATGTGAATGTTAATACAATTTTCAGAGCCTATGTTTGACAACAAATACCCCCTTTTTCTGTCTTTATAGCAAACCATTAAACCATATGTAGTAAACCATTTTTATGAACTCATGTGGCTGACTGAATAGACTTCACTAAGCCGCATGAGACTTGAAAGTTAAATTGCATGTGTTTTGTGGTTTGGCAGACTGAGGTACTTCATTCATTGTGACATTGTTTTTTTTTGCTGTGTCCATTTGTCTTGTATTTGTCATGCTTGTACATGTTTTCTAATTATGGAGCAAGGATCAGGAAATTATCCATGTTAGCAGTGCATTTTTAAAAAAAAAAAGTGTTTAGATTAATTGTTAATCCTGCTACTTGTGATTAGATCTATGATATCTGAAAATAAAATAAAAATCTGTTGTAATTCGGAAGGTGCATTTTTTTTTCAGCATTTTTTGGCCTTTATGTCATTTTTTTTTTGGGTGCCATTTTTTGGCTTGAAAAGGGCATTTTTCACAGACTCATCAAAATTCACCTCTTTCTAGTTTGAGTGTTACGCTAACTTAGTATTTCATGAATAACTTTAAGACATGATGTGTTGAATTCTTTTTCTTTTTAAATATATTTCTCCCTCCCTCCCCAACCCAACCTCTCCCTCCATTTTTTTTTTTTTCAGACAAAACGCATTGATACTTATCATCTTTGAGAGGCAGCATAGAATCAAATAGAGGAGGTTTTAATAATATGATATTAAATAAAACTTTTACCTTGCAAGTTGTGTCCCTGGAGCCAGAAATGATTATTCTGTCAGTGAAATCAACACACTGAGTATCACTGCGATGAACTTGTTTGTAACTGAACAAAGGATTTCCACTTACTTCCCAACAGCATATACTTCCATCTCTGTATGGACAAAACATCAGTGACATCTTTATCATTTTCATGATACTGACAATACTTGATGGCAGGGAATATATACCACTCAATCCTCTCAGTAATAATAGCAAATTTTCTTTCCTTCTTCTTTTTCTTTCTCTCTTTTCTTTTCAATTTGAGGAGTGGAACAATAGTTCTGAAAATTCACACATATACAAAAGCTGACTATCTTCAATATATTCTGAAAATGTCAACATGAAATATCCACATATATATTTTTTTGTACCAGTATTCTCATTGAAATGTTTGTTAAAAAGACTAAAGTACATATTCCAGCATAGCCACAAATATTTCAGGAAATACAGTGGTTTTTTACTAACAAGAATCCACTACCAAAGAATCTGGACTGAATAAGGGCCCATTCACCTAACCTTTTTTTTGTCCCCTGTTGACTAGGTTCCTAGACTCAGGATAAAACAAACAGTAACTGAGTTATCTCCCATTGATTGTCTTACCTGCAACCACTGACCACAAGATTTCTCTTCACAAGAAATCTTGTTGCATCTTCCTCCAAACCTTGCAGGCATCTATAATTATCTTCATGCAGATGGCCTGAGAACTGCTGTTGGAAGAAACGAATATCCTTGCCAGTTGAAAACCAGAGTCCATCATCATTCTTTTGAACCCAAGGGATCAATCTGAATTGATTAAAAAAAAACAACAAAACAGCTAGGAGCTGAAAGGTTTTTCATCAAATATGATCAACTTGCTATCCATCTAGACAAAGCTTGGGCAAATCCATTTTGTCAAATATGTGAAAATATCCCTTGTTATATCCTCTGTTAATTTCAAAATATTTTGACTCATAATAGAAATGTGCCCATATATATATGAAGCAGTGGTGGTTATGCGCAAATAATGAACAAATAACGGAGCACTATAAATATATATCGTAAGTAGGTGAAGTTGAGGCTATGCAAGGATGATGAAGAAAATAACTGGGTATTAAACAGAACAATTTCATAGGAACTTGCCACAATAACTGAAGTATTCTTTCTAATATGCTGCAAACACACAAACATATAACCACATTTCATAATTTTTATTGGTGTGCCCAACAACTAAATCTGTAAAATAATATTTATTTTTCTTTGCCTAAAAACTACTTGAATGCTCTAAACACATATGGAAAATAGTGGTAATAAAATGTTTTAAACCATTTCTGTCAAACAGGTCATTTAGAGGTAAATCACAAGACATCATGCTGAATGACAATTGACTGACACGTTGCCCACACATGAGACAGACAATGTATCTTTTAATTGTCACGGACAATTTAATGGACTAGCATGAAAATACGCATTCTCATGATGCTGAATTCTTGGTTCAGCTTAGCTGGCTTATTTAGGGAACTTCTCCATTTTATACAGCTGGCATCAGTGGCCTTTCATAATACCCTTCATACATATGCAACTAAGGCAAACAGCCTAAAAAAATGTGACGAAGAAAATGTTTCAAGAAGAAAGTTTCACTCACAATTAATCTTAACCCATAAAGTGTGCCAGTGCATAGGATATATCCAACAGACAGACTGCTTGTGGATCCTACGGATCCTGTGAGCCAAGGATATATTCAACCCCTGACCACTTAGATGGCCAATATGAAACATGTATTAATTTGGTCTTGACTATGGTGAGATTCTTGTCACCTTATTGCTTAAACTTACAGACTAAGACCCACAGCGTTAACAGATTGTAATTATGCCTAAGTGCAGTTGGACATGGGTATGCTAATCTGTTAGATTAGAGAAAATTCCACCTGTGGAGTGGATGAGAAGCGTATCAGATCCTTCAAGAAGTAACAAATGCTAATGTCAAGGAAGATAAGTGGACATATAGTCCAACTGAATGAAGATCAAAATGGCCTGGTCAAATCCCCTATCAAAAACAAAAGGTTGCAGGGGAGAAGAACTTGTAAGTGTGTGTGATATCCATTGCCTAATATGAAACATGGAGGTCAGGGACAGTGTTTTGTTGATCAACCCACCATCCATTTTTTATTAATAGTATCTACAGTGGTCATACTTTCATGGTCATAAAAATGGAATACGTTGCCCGAATGATAAACAATGGACAATGTTGTGGTCACATCAAATGGTTATCAAAGTATCACTCCAGATGATCAACCACTGACCAGAGTAGAATGTTCCAGATGGCGTGGCAAACAACTTGATTCCTGGATGATTTACTACCATCAGTTGCTGTTTGTAGAGCTGCAACGACTAATCTATTAATGGAGGAGTTTATGTGAGTAGGGGTGATACATGTAGCTTGTAATATTCCTCAGAAATTTATTATTTTGCTGGATTTGAGCACATCTTTACCCCTCCACCTTTACAAAATGGATGATTTCAACATGCCCACATGCTGATGAATAATTATGGGATATCTAGGGCTAAAAAAAAAGGCCAAAAATTATTGTCTTTGTTTATGTGAACTCTGACCTGCACTTATGTCATCACAGATTCATTAAGATTATTATACACTGACCACAACAGACCTCACCATAATGATAACCTGGGCAGCAACCTGTGCCACTCAGCAGGATCAGTGCTCTAACAAGTAGCACTCAGCTCCACATATGTCGAGAATGACTCGCAGGTCTACAGTTAAAATAAATCCTCTGGAAATGGTTACAAAATCTCTTAGACTGCATGGAGGTAAGTCATGACAATTGATGCTACTATACCTTCTTTTATGTTTAACTGCTAAGTACTCTTTGAATCTTCCATGTCTCCAGTTTGGTGCAAGTCGGCAAAGTTCTTTTGCTGAGTACTGACGGCTAAGTTTCAGACAAACAGAATTGAAAAAAACATGATAATTATAAGACTGGTAATACATTATTGAAATAGAATGATATAATATTCTCATTTGTACTGCATATAATATATATATGCATGAATTTGTATGCCTATATTGTTCCTTTTCTTATCTAGTCTCTTCATCAGTCAATACATGTATTTCGCTCCTTACACAAGACTGTGCACAAGTGACACACACATTTGATGTTTCTGTTGAGAAAAAAAAATATTTGCAAACTACACTCTAAAACAGTAATAGAACGCTTCAAATGAAACTTGCCTTATAAAGAAAGAATCTTTGGCAAAGTTATGTTTGCTATGTAATTTGTTAAGCTCAGTGTGAAATAAAACTTAGGATTGATATATAGGAAAACTATCCTTATGATGAATGGTTTTTGTTTCCCCGACGGCATTTTTCTTTCATATTAAGCATAACCCAGACCAAGCTCAGGTATCCGACCAGTTTCTTCTGACAAAGAAATTACCTGTGCACCCATCAAGTACCGGTACCCGCAATGTGTTATATTGTCCAACAGTATGACACAACAAGAAAGTTAAGGCCTGAGGTATAAGCCTGTAGAAACCATGCAACTACCATCTACCGATTTCACACCTCACCTATCGCTTGTGACCCCAAATGAGTATGATGTCCCGTGATATGGTGTCGCCTATTACATGCATGTATGAGGCTATTGCGATTTCATCATTATTTATAGCCACACAACCACAGTATCAGAGGATGGATTGGTCTTTGTCTTTTCAATCATTGCTATCCACACTTACACTTGCAGGCATTCAGCCAGTCAAACCAGGCATGCTTGTCAGTGTTTCTTAACAAGCCTGATTTAAGGAGTTGTTAGGCATTCTTCAGTTTCATATTGAAAACTGTGAGCTTCAAATTGACTACAAGGTATTTTAGATCTAGGCTGGCAATCAATAATCAATTCATCGAAACCAAACATGTTAAAAATGTAAGAGAACAGGTTTAATGGTGGAGTTCAAAGGACACTGATGCATGAAGTTGACGAAGATTTAATGAAAAAAGATATCTGCAGAAAATATGCCATTCCAAACCCAATTTTGTCTACTATCTTGAAGAACAGAGCCCAGATCAGACAAAGTTTTAATACTTTGCCATTTGCAACTGACAGAAATTGAGTGCACACAGGCAATTTCTAAGAACTGGAAAAAATTCTGTCAACGTGGCTTAAATGCAAGCTCGAGCATGGCCATTCCAGTTGGCGGCCCATTGCTGATGGAAAGGCGATTCTTTTTGCAAAGGATACACGTCTAGAGTTTTTAGCGAATTGTGGGGGGGCTGGAGCACTTTGAGAAATAAGGTAGATGTGTGGTTGTATGGTTCTTCAATCAGTGGAAGTAATTTGGTGATTAAACTTGCATCCAAGGGATGCGTCCCCTGCTTCAATATATTTATAGCCTTTTCAGATAACAAAATAGCGAAAGAACAAAATAGCGAAAGAACAAAGGGATTTCCATTCCCCGCAAATTTCTTTAACCGTTTTAGAGTGTAAAAATTACATCACATAATTATACATTACAATCATCATTGTTTCTTAGGTAAAGAACGATAAGCCTTGGGTTTTGACACCACTAGACTCTATTTAAAATTTAATGAAAAGCCATGAATATTGCAGTTTTTATGGTTTGACTTGTTTGCGGAATTAAAATGTCACATTTAGGATGCAAAGATTATATGCCAAACAATCAAAAGCTGAGATTGTGTTGCAATCATAAAAACTGACGAAACACCAGAGGCATGTTCCATAGCCTAGCGGAACTCTTCTTCTTTCAGGCGAGCATGACTTATGGAACAGAGTGCTTGGCAAGTACAAAACCGCTGTTGATAGTTGCTCAACAATCCTCTCCAGTGCGACTGGAACTTACGTGTGATAGAGACTATACAAAGTAGCTCAATATAACACAAAACTGGAGTAATTTAACAAGTTTTCTTTGAGTTTCAGTTTGGTAAATTTTGAGTGGACTTCGACATTTCCCTTTTTTTTCTTAAATTTCATCTAATTTTTAATTTGCTTTAATTTTCCTGGATTTTTCTTTAATGTACTGAACGTACAAACAGGAGATGTAACATTTATTCAGATTTATCAATCTGAAATAGATAGACGGCAACATTTCTTTGCAATGCAAGAAGCTGACTGAAAAAAAAAAAAAACAGATTATAAATTTTCCCCATTCCCCCTCGCAGGACTAGAACCGACCTCTCATCATCTATGCCATTGGCTGTCTTGAACCCAATGGATGCTGCCATTTTTGCTTGTTAAAAGAAAGCATTTCCGCGGGGGTGCTTGCCGTGTGCTTGGCAAGCATCGAGGCAAAAAACTTGCGAGTGCTTACCTATGGAATGCTGCTGAACAAGCTGCTTGTGGGGTGATTGGTTATGGAACAGGCCTCAGCATAATCATAAAAATAAAATCTGGAATTGACATAAACACTGGCATTTACGATGGGGGATCATTTTGCAGATTATCTGCCCCTCAAAAAAGAAGGATTCATGTAAGAGGAGATCATTTTGACCAGCCTTATTACTTCCCTTTGCCAGACAAAAGTGTTTAGCAAGCAGTGTAAAGAGGAAAAAATAGGACTAAGCACAACGATCTCCCATTGTTTTTCATCTCTTGTTAGTTATCAGTGCACACAAAAAATGTTGAGCATTCTCTTGCACTGCTGACTGAAAAAAAACTAACTTCATATCATACTCATAACATTATGAGTCTTAAATTTTGGATACATAGTCTATGTCGCTCATTAAAGTAAAACCCTTGTTGGCTTAGCTCTGCTTACCAGTTGCTTGGGTTCTTTACAACTGCTGTTCTTTTAGCATGTTGAATCCAAACAGAATCCTTTGATGCTAAATGCTGAAATCTTCGACACACACAAATCAAATGACACAAATCTTCAGGCTGCAAGTACATAAAAATTAAATATAGTACATCGTCTGGAAGAGCAGATATTGTATCCCTTGGGTCTGACCTCCTGTCTTTGAAAGCTTCCATGCTGGACTGGTTTGACACTGAATTGACTGAATGAAGTCTGTCATTATCAGCTGTCGGTAAACAAGTGTCTGTTTTCTCATAACTGTCTCTCACATCGTATTCATTTCTAATGTTTTGTCCATGATTTATTTCACCTGTATGGTGGTCAAATGATGAACGACTGTCCAAGCCCTCACTGTTTGAGATAGACAGATCATTAGATCTAGATCTATTTGGATTTTCTTCTCCTCTAGCACTGGACCGTCCACTCGCGTGTAAGCCGCGTCGTCGATGATTTCGTCTTCTGTTCATCACAGTCTATTGACTTGATTGGGTAAATCTAGATCTATATCTAAGTTGTCTAAATCTTGTTTTGAGATTTCTAACATCCTATGGAGAAGTTTTAAACAATGTACAAAATCTATTTTTAACGCCTGTGTCATATTCCATGTTTCGCAATGTTTTCATTTGGCAACCGCCATATTGAACATGAAAATTGATCTTCCTCGAGAGGAGAGGTAACGAGCCCGGTTAGCTCAGTCGGTAGAGCATCAGACTTTTAATCTGAGGGTCAAGGGTTCAAGTCCCTTATCGGGCGTCGTATTTTTTTTCCCCCATGTTTTTATTGTTGATTTTAAATCAAGAGACGCGACACAGACAAACGAATATCAGTAGACAGGAAGGGAGAGGCGCTATGGTGGAAGGCCTAGGCGTCTGCTTCTCGGGTAATAACATTGAACTTCTCTTTTACAGAACATGCCTGCTTTTTTTTTTTTGCCACTAATCAACAACTGTACACAGAAACCGGACGTCTAACATATCAATAAGGTGTCATGGGTTATTTGTATTACAGAAACGTCGGATTGTGACGCCCCAGTACAGGCCAGGAAAAAAAAAAAAAAAACCCTACAAAAAGATTTATCTGTTGTACAAAAAACATCTCTCCAAATTGGGCATAACCTACATTGTTATGATTGAAAGACTACATAAAGAATGTCTGATAGGTCTAGATCTAGATGTCGAGTGGGCTATTTATACTTTGACAAATTAACAAACATAACAGTTTATTTATCTTTATTCATTTTGCATTGATCCACAGACTAAAAATAGACACTTAATTACATGTAGGCCTTGTTGTAAGATGCACCATAGGCCTACGTGTGATGCAAAAACGAACTCCCACTGATCTAACTCATCCACTACCGGTATGACTGTTATAATGATATGCAGTACAGTGCATGTTTAACACTTATCATGGAATGTATCGATAGAAACTCTCTCTTTATGTATGTAGGCCTAAATAATAATATTAATAATAATGCTGGTAAAAATAAAAAAGAACAATTTAAAAACAACTACAACAACCACAAAAAAAAAAAAAAAGGTAACATCAATAACCGTGGCAACAACTGGGATAACAATGAAATATTAGGAAATGCCTTAAAATTTAAAGGGGTAGTGCAACATCAATTCGTTGTGTCAAGTTTCTTTGTGTTTTTGCCTCAGATGAAATGTTACAGTTATTGTAAACCTACTGACATACAAATTAGAAGCCGATGGTTTCTCAAATTTGAGATTTTAACAATTAAAGAGACGGGATCGTTTGGGCCGCTCTAGCTTTCCCTAAATGACCGTAAACCGGATGTGACTTCATGCATTTCCGGAATGCACGCTAACTCTAATGAATTGTCGGTCGCAAGATAGTCGGGGGCTTGTAGGGCTCCTCGTTACGCTGATATTTCTCACAATGTCACTTGAATTGGGGGTTTATAGCCCCAGTCTGAACTATGAATGAAAGTCAAAGTGGCCTAAATATCGATTAGTTTATAAATCAGATAGCTTTCTTTTGCTCTCACTGAATGCTACCATTAGATCACTTATATATTTCTTTATAGTCACTGCTGCCCCGTCCTAATCTAATAATGATCTTAGTTTATGTGGTCAGAGGGATGATAGCTTGCATTTTACATGGAGATTCTGTACCAAGAACGTAAATACACCCCTATATGAAGTGGTTTCGTCCAAGCAGTTACATCAAGTTGTGAGCAGATCTGTAATGGGAATGGTCTGTGTGACGAGGTGTGATAAAATTGACAGCCATATGAAATTGATGTCTTCATGAGTACAACACCCTCTCCTACCATTGGTTCATTGCACATATCATTATGTGAAGAAAGGGTGGAGTTAGGGAGGGATTAGAAAGAAACATTGGGCTGTAAGGTGGTCTGATGTGGGCCTGCACTATGTCATTCAAAAACCAAGGCGGAGTCAAAACAAACACCGTGAGACTCAACTTGATAGGGCCTATGGCATTACTAGTGGGCCGCGAGATGCGCAGCCTAGTTAGCACAGAGATGCGAGGAATCATGTGACGTCACATGGTAATGGCGTAGAGAGCAGGCGAAAAGAACCGCAGAACCGCAAGCCGTCTTATTTTGCAAAATAAACACATTAACGGTGATGTTTTCCCAAAAATAACACCGATAACATGTTTTGGCTACTAGAAGTTTATTATTGTACAAGAAATAGCATAGGTTGTCTGTGACGTTGCACTACCCCTTTAAGAATAGTTGTGATAATGCCAGTCATTACATTAGAAAACGATGACTAGAAAGGAGTGGAAATGTAATTGGCAAAGTACAACAATCAGTATGCCTCCAGTAAGTCATAGAATGTATTCCTACCTCCGCTTCATATAAAAGTGGAATTAAATGGAGAACTTTGTAAAGCTATGGACAGAAGTGGAGACAGTTTTCAGTACCTCAGGAAGGCGACAAATGTGAAGTAAAAGTGGAAGCAAGTTTTTTTTTTTTTTTTGTGGACACTGAAATTCATAAATTGTTGGCTGATAACTCATTTAATGACAAACTATATCTACTTGAACATGCAACCTACGAAGTATTTTTTTTTTTTTTTTGTGTGTGTGTGGAAAAATGTATGGGACATTACAGAATGGAAAACCATCTTGGTGGAAAACCTACTGACAACACACTGATATTTGGCAGCTGGAATATTTTTCATGCTCTTTCAGCACCCCCATCCTGACTTGTGTTTTCTTCCAGCTCTGTTGATGAGCCCGGAGAAAGATTTCACGAAGATATGTGATGATGGGAAAACAGATATCAAGGCCAGTGAAATCCCAATATCATGTGGGATTACTATTGGTTTCTTCAACGCGAAATGGACACTCCACACAAGCGACAAAGCAAGAGCCTCTAGCAGTGCTGATTAATTCAAAGTGTGCTGCTAATCTGTAACTTCTAATATTGTTTCGATAAATAATCTATGGATTTACATCAGTTTTGTATCAACTGGAATGTCTTAAATATTATGCAAAAAATATATTTGTTGTTTACTTTTATTATTAGAGACATTTCTTTGTTTTTATAGCTTTACGTAAAAAATGGGAACCCTGAATATAATAGACTACAGAACTGAAATTAACAACACAAAATGATTTTGGAACACATACGTACTGTTTTGTAAGTGTTAGACAAAAGGTTGAATTTTGGAGACGTTGGGTAAGCTATAATACTCACGAACAGAACTTGTTTGTGCTCTGTGAGTAGTCAATTGCGTCATATTCGGTACTGCAGTTTTTACTGCCGGTTGGATTGCATGTCTCGGCTTTGAGATCCGCAACAGCATTTTTAACTTTTGCTAAAGAGAGAAAATAAGAAATTGTAAAAGGTGCAATTCATTTAAATGAAAGCAACGTAGTTGGAAATGTTAACTATGCAAGTCATTTTTGAAATATATCTCGAAAAATCATGGACAAAAAGTAAAATACAAAACAGATAGCACAACATTTTGATAAAATCAGTTTCCCGTTATCCTTAATCTTCATTAAAACTATGATATTTTATGAGAATAAGAAGCGGTTTCACTTCATTTAATTTAGTGAAAGTTAGAAATACTTCAAGATAGATGGACGGATGTGCAAATAAGATAGATAGATAGATAGATAGATAGATAGAT
>JBCAUA010231272.1:0-20597 GCA_038406235.1 Peronia verruculata | reverse complement strand
CTGAGAAAGAGACTAAAGGAAAAACCCTACTTGGAACATCTGAGAACGCTGAAGCTTCCCAGTCTTGAATCTAGTGTGCTTTTTCGTTTGTTCCCACCCCCCCCCCCCCTTTTATTTAGGCCTATTTATTCTATTACCAAATAATAAAACAACCCCACTGGCTTGCCTTAACCTTCTGGGACCCTCGACCAGCGCAAGTCCACCCTTATGCTAACATGTAGATCAGACGAGTGAGTGACAATCCTCCCTAACGGCTAACGCATAACATGTGTATGAGACCCTCAACCAGCGCATCCACCCTAACGCTAACGTGTAGGCCAAATAAGTAGGGGTGGGAACAAAACGAAAAAGCACCGAATCTAGATCTAGAGATCTAGATCTGTAGGCAGTGTAGCCTGTAAGACTGGAAGGTCAGTGCGTCACTTTGGGTGTTCGAGTCACCTAGATCGTCCATATGAGCATGTAAGATTGTACCAATCTGCACCAAAATTGGCTTTTTTCAATAGCCCTATGGTCAGAAGAAATAAGTAAATTTTGGTGCCTATAGGTAGGCCTAGATCTAGATCTACAGTGTACAAGGCGAACGCTCGACTACCTCTCCGACTGATATTCGTTCAGCTTTACAAAACCCTGGTCAGACCCATACTGGAATATGGACATTCCGTTTGGCCCTATCCCAAAAGACTCTACAGAGGGACCTAGAACTGAGACGTCCAGCAACGACCCGTAAAGCTGATGGAGAGACTGAAGGACAAACCCTACTTGGAACATCTGAGAACGCTGAAGCTTCCCAGTTTTGAATACCACAGATACAGAGGTGATATGATCGATACCTAGGCCTACAAATATCTTACTTGAAGATACACCACCTTTAGGAACCAGATCCAAAATGCACAATGGGTGAGAAACCAGAGGGAACAATCTGAAACTGGGCAAACACCAATCCAGACTACAAATCCAGAGCACATACTTCTCCCAAAGAATTGTAACAATGTGGAATAGCCTACCAGAAACAGTCACCGAAGCAGATAATGTGTACACTTTCAAGAGTAGGCTGGATGCCCATTGGGCGAAGCTGCCGATCCTGTATGACCCAAAATGCATCTGTACTGAATAGTCACGCATGCAGCACTAAGTTCTATTTAGGAAAGTGAACAGGCTGAAACGGCCTTCAACACTTAATTTCAAGTTTCAAGTCTTACATGATACGGACATAGGTGATGCGAACACCCGACGCGACGTATCAACCCTCCAGTCCTATAGATCTAGATCTACACTAGATGACCTACTCATACATTTACAGCATATATACTATCAAGATCTACATTTCAATTTCAATGTTAGCATTAGGGAGGACCGTCACCCGCTCATCAGACCTACATGTTAGTGTTAGAGTGGACTTGTGCTGGTCGAGAATGTTAGCATTAAGGAGGACTGTCACCCGCTTGTCGGACCTGCATGTTAGCGTTAGGGTGGACTTGCGCTGTGCTGGTCGAGGATCCCAGCCATTGGGGTTGTTCTAATATTTGGTATATATATTGAATACATTCTAATAGCCTAAATGACTAATAGAAGCATAATCATCGAAATATTGATATGTGCCATTTGTACTTCCGAACTGCGTGAGAACGGCTAGTGCCCAGATCTATTAGATCTAGATCTAAATAGAAGATAAATATTTATACTTGAATTAAATCTACTTTGGTGAACATTCTTCTACTAGACTCTAGATCTAGATCTATTCTAGATTTTTAGATCTATTTGTTACCTCAAAAAGTGTTTCAATAATCCTTCTCACTCTTTAGCACGTTCCTTTTATTCCAACTTCTTTTATATTGCATGAAAAGTTAGTCATTTGGAAGTCATGTTTGTTTTTTCTTGCAGCATCACATAACTCAAGAGCTGCGACCTTACCAGAAGCCTCAAAGCTCCACTGCTGTGAGCTGCTGGCTTGTTAGTGTGGATGGTCAGCACTGAAACAAAGCCTTAGAACATTTTTTTTTTCCATCAGCTGACTCCACCCACAATCTGAAGACAGATTATGCTAGTCTATGTTGTAACCCTGACTGACCATGTGCTTTCTTAAATCCTTTCTCTAAATCCCATCGTTTCTCCAGTTATACATGAAACAAGTCATTGGTCAGTAGCATTGAGGTCAGAAATATACATGTATATGTCAATTATATGGAGATACGAAGTTTGTCACCCCCAGACACACAGACCATTCCTACATACGTACCTCTTTGCACCAAACAATTTCATAAAAAGGTTGTATTGACATCAGTGTGAACTTTAAGATATCACTTAGTTGACAAGTGGAGTTAGACCATTCTTCTTAGATGAGATGGGCCAGCATCTGACTCCCAGCAACTACAAAGAACAAGTGGTCAAACAGAGACGTGTTATGAGATTGTAGATCATTTCTGCTCACGACAGCTTGATTCAAAGAATGAAGTATTTAAGTCTTGAAAGAGAAGAATAGGGAAAAAGTGAGAGACAGATTAATGACAGGAATCTTCTCTCTAGAAATTCAGTAGGGAAAGACATAAATTACCATCAGTTTCTTTCCTTCTCATCATATGTAACCGAACATTCTTGATAACTTTGTATTTGATGTCAGTCAGTGGTCGTTCTGATGTCAAGACATGGGGACCAGTATTGTAGGCAAAAAATTTTTGTTATATTTTAGCTTATAACTGCTTCTGTCTCTGTCATGTGTAAAAATAATTTTGAGGCATGCTGTTTTGTTGTCTCTGGTCATGCAGCGTTTTTGTCTTTTATTTCTCAGGTTTTGTAAGCTCCAGTTACTGACTGCTATTTTCAGAGACCTAGATGATCTTCACTAGCCTGAGGTTTCAGATTTCAAAGTTCAACACATATGGGAAGACTATAACCCAAACAATGGTCCGAGTGTTGAATGTTGCTGAGAAAAATGATGCAGCAAAATCACTTGCAAATGTTTTATCCAATGGCCGCTGCACGAAAGTAAGTTACACGTATTTCATTGTAATCTGAAACTACTTAATTTTTGCTTGGAGGGAACAGATCACATTTTTTCAGTTTCACAATATTTTTTTTTTTTTCTTGAAGTTTGTTCAACAACTTATGAATCTGTCAGGATGTCAGAGACATGATGTCTGATAGTTGAAAAATTATAGCATTAACTGCGTAAAAATGAAGTCAAACATTGAGGTGTAAATTAGAAGTGAATCATATGTGCTTCTGTAAATTTTATTAAGTTTTTACCACATGATGAAATCATGTCTTGTCATATGGTCCTTGGTCATGTCTTGTCATTTGGTCCTTTTGTGAGACAAATGTATGAGTTCATTTATTTTCTTAACAGCAACAGATCATAATTTGACAGATCAAGCAGATTCTTCAAATTGTGACTGAAAAATATAATATTACTTTAACCATTACAGTACATGTCTTTCTTTTGTAATTATGCTAAAAAAGAAAATATACTGAAGGATATGACTAGTAAACTTTCAGTCAAAAACTACCATCTTAACATTCTTAGGTGCATGTGGATAGTCACCAAGTTTAACCTGTTCTTTATTTTTTCTTGTCGTTTTGTATAGTTTTGATTTTTACAAATTCTGTTCACATATTATTATGACAGCGAGAAGGCTTCTCCAAATTCAACAAAATCTATGAATTTGACTATAAGCTGATGAATGAAAGGGTGACAATGGTCATGACTTCGGTGTCTGGTCACCTGTTGGGCTTAGAGTTTACAGGCTCATTTAGAAAATGGTAAGTATAACTGAATTTTTTGCAAGAAATTATGCATTATACCATATCATTTGCTCACTTTGAACTCAGACCTTTGCCATTATAATAAAATAAAAAGTTCATCTTGTGTGTTGTTTTCTTACTGATTGGAGTGAATTATTTACAGTCTTCATTCTGTTTGCCTATACAAATATGTCTTAAGTCTTTATGAAAGAAATTTACAGTAATTATGTTTATTAACACCCCTGCACTATCCATTTTTTATTATTTGAGAGACCATTGAACTTTTATGTGTGGTGATAATACTATTACTGGATGTTCATATCATCTTGTATCTGTTTTAATTTCAGGAATTCGTGCAATCCTGTGGATCTCTTCAGTGTTCCTGTTGAAAAACATTGCCCACAAAATTATGCAGACATAAAGGTGAGATTAGTGACATGGTATAAAAAATGAGCAATTTTTAATGGTAATTTTTTAACATTTCAAATTGTGGAAATAGTATTACCAATAAAATAAAGGCCATATTTATGCACATGTATAATGAATAATATCATTAACCTTAGTGCTAATAGAGCCAGTGTTCACTAAATTGTATGATAAAACTTTTAAAAATATAGGCATGTATGTTTGCAATGGATTAACTCTTTCCCCACTTCGAGCCAGAAAATACAGTTCAGGCCGGTTACAACTTGAAAATTTGGCAAGGTATATACACATATTTGCCGATCCACTATCTCTAAGTTTTAAATAGAAACAAGGGGATATATTTCCGAGTCATCAGAGAAGATCGCCTGTTTTGAGAGTGTGTTTGAATGAGCAAAATCTGTGCAGTGAAAGTGCTTTCTGTAGTAATTATTTTTTTTTTTTGGTGGAGGTGAAGTTTGTTTACATTCGTCATGGAGTTAGGGCCCTTAGTGAATTGCTCACCTAAACCTGGAAAAGTGCTTGATTTGTGTGAAATGAGGATTTACCATCAATTCTATTGGACAGTGAAGCATGGTGTCAGTAGATTCAGATCTTCAAACTGTAAGTTGAAAAATATAATGGAAAATATGTTTTTGTTTTGGATTTTTGCTGTTAAGTTTTTTTTCATTTTTCTTCTCTCACAGAGCACCAGTACATCTACAAATATTTTTTTCATATTCTATGATTCTTTCCTTTTTTTTTTTTTTATTTCTATCTTTGTGTAGTCATTTTGCTCTGGACTGCTGCAGGAATTGCTTTATGTGGTAAAGGTGTGGTCAGAAATTGGATCATAAAATTGGCCATGTCCAAAGGTGACCAGCCATGGAATAGGGTCATGTAGGGAAAGAGTTAATATTTATCTTAGCTTTTGTGTTTAAGTATGTGAATTGGCCTGTTTTCTAATCTGAAGAATGTTTAAATAAAAATTATACATATATTTCAACATCATTATATCTGTTTTGATACTTTACATCTGTATTTATCTTTTTGTGCCACAGAGAACACTGGAGAGAGAAATAAGGGGATGTCAGTCTTTAATTATTTGGACAGATTGTGACAGAGAAGGAGAAAATATTGGTTTTGAAATAATTCAAGTGTGTCAAGCAGGTTTGCTCTACTTTGTATTTATATCTTAAAGATTTCAAATTGCAGGACAACTGTCATGGATGTCAAACCTCCAAGTTTAGTCAGAAAGCCATTTCATTCTCATAGATTTTTTCTGCACTTCTGACCAGTACATGTATCACGTAACTACATAAATTAGTTTTAAATGTGAAGAGATCGTAAGCATACATAGTGAAATTCCTCTTTAACACTCTTGGTAGTGCTGATGATCAAATCTGAATATAAATCTTTCAAATTGGATAAATATTCTCAGTTTACAGGTTTGATATTTCTGTCATTAAAAGAGGATAAATTAGAATTATAAGATTCAAAGTCATTCAAAGTGAACGGGTAAAGAACAACTGTCAATTTTAGCCTTTATAGTACGCCAAGCAGGAGAAAAAATTAAATGGAACTTGATTATATTATTGATTTATTGACGTTGTCATAGGATAACAAGTGCAACAGTTAATAAGTAAATTTAGTACTGAATATTAATACCACAATATTTTTTTTGCCTTTTTCAATTTTGTCACCAACTGTTCTTAATTATTTCAGTAAAGCCTAACATCAAAGTCTACAGGGCAAAATTTTCTGAGATCACACCACAGTGAGTACCATTCAATAAATCATACTTGTTATAGAGCATTAGGAAATAATTGCTCAAAGGCATTTCCTAAATACACACTTTAGTAAATGTGAATATATAAATCAGTGTTGCTACAACCAAGAATAATCTCCCACAATCATTTTGACATTGACATTAACATCAGTAATAATTCTTAGATTAGTATTCAGTGCAGTGCTATTGAAATCATGATAGGGTATATGTTACTTCAAGGAAAACCTGATAAGACTACCACAATGTAGAGATTGATCAAGGATATTTTTTCCATCATAATTATTTAGTCAGTCATTGCCACTCAGCTTATAGAACACTGATCTTAAGCATGTTCTTCTGTCATCAGTGCTGTAACAAGAGCAGTGAACAATCTGGTAGCTCCAGATGCAAGAGTGAATGATGCAGTGGATGTTCGACAGGAACTGGATCTCAGAATTGGTCTGAATTTTGCACTCAAATTTTTCCTCATAGTATACCATTATACCATTCTTTCAATGCTTGCTAGTTACTGGGAATTAGCATTCCAGCAGTTTGGTGTGTTTTCAGATTATGCATTATATTTCTGATTAGGTGCTTTCTCTCAATTTCACATTTAAGTAATAGAGCTGACAAAAGATTAATACCATTTGTGACCATGATACATTTAAAATAAGATGCTTATATTTTATATTTATAGACTTTCATGACGTGCATGTAACAACCTTGGTTACCCTTTGTATTATGATTGATCTTAGCATCACTGTTGCCGATTGAAAATAGCGGGGGTACTTATTTTTCTTTTTCATTTAATTATCAGGTGCTGCATTCACTCGTTTCCAGACATTACGATTACAGAAAATCTTTCCTCAAGCCTTGGCTGAACAACTTGTGAGCTATGGCAGCTGTCAGTTCCCCACTTTAGGTTTCGTTGTGGAGAGATATAAACAGGTCCAACAATTTGTACCAGAGCCATTTTGGAAGTTGAAGGGTGAGTTGATTTGTAATTTATGCCTGGTGTTAAAAGATAGCCATTACTAATGTTTTAAGACCTGAATATTATTTACCAGTGGGGATATCAGCCGGTTTAAAGAGACCTTGTAATCTGAAAAAAAAAATAAATAAATGAAAAACATTCCGGCGGATTCCACAGTAGAGTGTATTGTAGAAAAACCAATATTCAAAGCCAATGTTTTCTCACAGTGTGTATCTATATGGTGTTATCTTACTTTTTCCTTTTATCTGTGTCATTAAAGAATCTAGAACTTTTTTTTTTTTTTTTTTAACAAAATTTTTATGAGGTTGATGTTAGAAATTCTGTGTTACCATTGATGAGACAAAAATTAGCGAAAAAGCCCTAATAAAGAGCCACTTAAGCATCCAAAGGTATTTGTTTTCTGAGATAGAGGTCTTGGAAATGAATTTTCTGAACCTTGGAGGTTTCTGTGGTGTTTATTGATGAAAAATGGCTTTTTAAAAACCTATATTTTTAGACATCCGTAACCAGGAAAAACGCCTGATGTTCATACTACGCCAAATACCATGAAAAATGATATAATGACAAACGACCTTCTGAATTAGGAATAACATCACATGCTTAAATGAAAAAAAAAATAATAATTTTTTTAAAGGAAAAAAAAGGCTTTAGGCTTTGGTCAAACCACACGACCAATGCGTGCCCAGATAAAATCACGCATTGAGCCTGTTGAAAAACATTGTTGTTCCTGGGATCAAACTCATGTGAACTGGAGATAAGTGTGTTATTTTTAAAGTAAATAAAATGTCTTTCAATAAGAATTATATGTGTTCATTTGCATATTTCTTGTGACTGATTATAAAAAAACATGCATGCCAAGAATACGTTGAGCCCGAACATCAAGCCAAACGTGCATTGTTTTCAGCAGACAAAACCCAGTCTGGTGCTCAATTAATGTGTCAATTTATCATAGTTTTGAAAAAATATTGATTTTAGGAGTATGTTTGGATCACAAATACAATCTGAAGTCAACTCCATCGATTTTACCCAGGTAAAGATCCGATGTGTGTTAAGCGTGACATGGCAGTGTATAGCGGCATTAGTGGGAATTAGCTGTCCAAGTGAAGTCTATCTTCCGAAAGTGTGTATCTGTATCAAATGATTAGCGAGTTGAGAAATATTTAAAGTTTTTTGTTCATGTACATTAGTAAGAATTTACTGTCAAATGACTTTACTTTGTAAATATATTTCTATTATTTTTCCCTTAAATACCCTACCATTCTGAATGGAACCAACTCATAAGGATGAATCCCGCCAAGAAGAAGAAGAAACTGAAGAAGGCTTCTGGTGTTTCAATCATTCAAATCATTGAAGCTATGAAATGTCAACAGTCTAATCAAAACAAGGCAGCTGGAACTGATGTTTTTTTCAATCTTAGAAACTCTTATAAAGCGATCTGAACATTGAAAGATCTCTCGAACAGGATATTTGATTTTCAAGCAACAGATTTAATTATATTAGTTTTATAACGAATTGATTTTTTATTTAACAGTTAATATCTCAGGTCGTGCTGGCAACTTGATAAACTGAGACAGACTTTTTTTTTTAATACTTGTTATGTCCAGCAACCAGCTGGAACATATACACTGGGGCACAGAGTCTGGCAGATTGTTCACGACACCGGAGGCTATGTTGTGTTTGAAAAAATGCTTGTCGTAAATGTTCACACACACACAAAACAAAAACGAAAACAAACAAAAATAATAATGAAATTTTGTTTTTCCTTTTAAATTTAAGGAATAAATGGTCTACAATATTCATATTTTGTGTTGTTTCTGTTTATAGAATAGTTATAACTATAAAATGTTTTAATTATATGTTTGGAGTCTGAAAACTTTCTCTCCTCTACAGTTTAGGCTTTTGACATGAATAATATGAGGTGGTAACTCTTTTGTCTCTTATCAGGTAATGAAAATCTGTAGCTCAAAAACTATATTTTCTTGAAGAGCTTCAGATGCTCTTTAAAGTGATACACAGTACCCTACATGACTCCCTGGGGCAGTTTTGAATTTTGACCCTTTTTTGCCCTGAAAAACTAAATGGAATCTCTGGAATCCGCCTTCTCCATATGTTATTATTGTGTCATTTTAATAAGGGGCTATCAGTGTTTGTTTTTTTTTATTTTTTCTTATTGGTTTTGTTGTTGCAGCATTTTTGTGATTATCTGTTATGAACGAAAAGATCATGTCTAGATGGAAGCTATTGTAAAATGCCAGTGCAGTTTCATTAAGTTGTTTCCCATTTTACTTACAGTTTTACATCACCATGATGATGTAAAGGCAGAGTTCAGTTGGAAAAGGTAATAAATGCTAGAAATTTATCACATAACATAAGTTTGTTCTTAATCATCTGATAATTTATTGCCATCATTTTACTTGAGGAAATTTATTTGAGAATTATCATCCCTGCTGGTTGAAGATATGACAAGATAAAGTTTATTTGCTCACAAAAGTGAAACCATTTTTAGTTGATGAGACATAATATGCATATAATGTGCATTATTAAAGGTGATGTCCAGATGGAAACTATTGTAAAATGGACATAAATATAAACCGTTTTGTTTTTGTGGGTAATAAAGATAAACATATGGATATAAATATAAACCGTTTTGTTTTTGTGGGTAATAAAGGCTCTAAAGCATAATTATACATGTTTTCATGGATTTTGGAAGTACAGTCACCAAGAGACATAATGACTTACTATTAATTGAATATCACAATAATTTTATCACTCGATAAACTGAATTGTGGATCCTTGCTTTGATTTTTATTATGATTTTATAAAGTGTTCTGTTGTGAATGATGAATTCTGCTTCATTTCCAGAAACCGCCTTTTCAACTATCTTGCTTGTCAAGTGTTGTATGATCAGTGTCTTGAGGTAATATAGCACATAATAAGAATGCTTTTTATTATCCTTGCTTCTTTTGTATTAGCATATTGTTTTGCTTGAATTTCACATGGATGAATAAAGTGTTCATATTCATATTTGCTCATATGTCGGTCATTTCTTGTTTTTATACTCTAATGTGATTCATTTGAACTGAACATGAATGTTGGCTATTTGAGAGAGAGTTATTTATGAAATTCTCATATTTTTAAAAATTTTTTATTTATTTATTTATTTTTTGTTTGTTTGCAGTTAAACAGAGAAATTCTATCACAGATTAGCTTTATATCCTTGTTGATCAGGTTTATGAGTGAAGTGCCAAAATGGTGCAAAAAAGAAAAATGATGACATAATGTAACATAGAATGTGAACCTGATACATTTATATGTGGTTCATGCTTTTTAATTTCAGAGTCCTGAAGCCACAGTGGTAGAAGTAAAAAGTAAAAGCAAAAATAAGTGGAGGCCTCAAGCACTTGATACTGTGGTGAGAATTATTCTCTGATTTAGATGCATTACTTTTTCTTACATACAGTGCCATTTATTTCAGAAACTTTCTGGGGTAATGATGGGAAAAATAAGTCCCAAATAATAGACTTGCCTTAGTATTTAAAATAAGCTTGAAAAACAGTTTCAGTGTGACGTACAATAAGCACCAGTCAGCTCCAGAAGAGCTGTGATTGTCATTTCATATATATATAGTGTTCTCAGAACACACTCTTGAAACATTATTGTACACATTTTTATAAGCAAAGTTTTTTTATATTAGTACACACAAAAAAAAAGTTTTTGAAAAATTAAAGCGTAATTGTGATTGTCATTATTTTGTTATAGTATCATGTGATGGAGTGTAAAACATATTTAAAGTGCTGTGATTTTTTCAATTGTCTTTAGGAACTGGAAAAGCTGGCCTCTAGAAAATTGAAGATCAATGCCAAAGAAACCATGAGAATTGCAGAGAAGCTGTACACACAGGGCTTCATTAGCTATCCACGTACAGAGACCAATATGTTTCCTAAGGAATTGGATTTGGTCCCTCTGGTGGAGGAACAGACAAGAGATCCTGATTGGGGAGGTAGCTTATATTTTTCAAAGTTTTTGTGTATTTTTCAGTGGGACACATATTTTTCAGAGTGAAACAAGTTTTTTTTTTCAGGGAGTTTAGGTGGATGTCTCTTCATATTCAGATAAATTTACTGGATCTAACAATAGGAGTGAAAATACAATCTTCAGCAGATTACAGAATTAACATTCATTCTTATGCAGTGAATAGGAACTGCGTGTTGTTTTCAGAACTGTGTTGAGAACTTGCAAGCCTTTATGTTACTTTCATAGCTGCCTGTAGTTGTGGGTTTTGGAGAAAATCATGTAACATTTATTTTCATTGATCATTACATTCACTGAGATTGTTTTTCTTTTCTGATATCCTCAGGTTTTGCTCAGCAAGTGTTGAACAATGGGCCTAATCCAAGAAATGGAAACAAGACAGACCAGGCTCATCCTCCAATCCATCCCCTGAAGTACACAGACAACTTGCAGGTATGACTTCTGATGTTTCAGCATCTCTTTTGCTTCTTTCTCCTCTCACTCTTTATTCAAGTTGTAATCCTTATTAGATGAGAATACAAAAATGCCTTATATATTACTGAATATCTGGGCTGTAGATGTATCCCAGGAACATAAGACCTAGTTTTTAGACAGAAAGTTGAGCTTTAAAACTAAGATAGAGACACTTGTTTTGTCCTCAGCATGTTTCCTGTTTTTATTTATTCTTTCTGTCTGTCTGTCCGCTCTTCTATTGCCACTTTTTCTTCTTTTCCATTTCTTAATAATTTGTTTGTAATTCCTCTCTTTTTGTAATTCTTTTCCTGAGGTTTAACTCTACAACAACATGTCCCATGTTTATATTACAGGTAAAGCGAGTCTTTGCATGCGATGCTCGTGTTTATCCGCAAGGGCTCTTTGCTGCGCTGTGATATTTCTCACTATGTCACTTAAACTTGGGGTTAATCGGCCTCAGTTTTGTCAAATTATCGCCATGATAGGTGCGCGCAGCTAAACAGAAACTTCTTCACAAAGTAAAGGAAACTACCTGGAAGATCTAATACGACAGTGAGAAATTCCATGCCAAAAGATGAAATCCTCTTGAACAGAAGAGAACACGAATCGAAGGGCACATGGCCCTCTCAAGTCCTCTCAAATGGTTGAAACTACAATCAAAAGGAATTACATGTGTATGAAGCGAGAGAGTATCAAATACATGCAGTCTCTTTTTGTCATTATTAGAACACTAGTATATATTTCTTTGTAGTCATTTCTGCCCCATCAACATCAGCCAGTCTGATCTAACAAGAGTAATTTAAGTCCATGTGGTCATTGGGATAATAGCTTGCAGTTTACACTGAGATTCTGTAACAAAACGTAACTACACCCCTACATGAAGTGGTTTCGTCCAAGCAGTTACATCAGGTTATGAGCAAATCTGTCATGGGAATGGCCTGTGGGACGAGGGGTGAGAAAATTGGTACCCATATGAAATTGACATGGCTTTGTAGATAATTCTCTTCTCCTACCGTTGGCTAATTTCAAAAGTTATTACATGTGAAGAAAGGGTGGAGTTAGGGGAGGGATTAGAGAAAGACGTTGGTCAGTAAAGGTGGTCAATCTGGGCCAGAACTGTGTCACTCCGAAGCCAAGGCGGAGTCTCTGTTGTCAGAACAAATACCCGGAGGAACAGTACTAGCGCGAAGATCCAGATTGACAAGCCCAGCATGGCACGCCCCAGGATGTTGTAGCCCATAGGCAGGGTCGGAGCTCTAGAGTTAAGATCAATCAGCTCCATGTATGAAATTCTATCAGAATAAAGGCTTACTTCTTTGGATCTTTACAGGGTAATGAGCAGAAAATCTATGAATTCATTGTTCGACACTTCCTTGCCTGTGTTTCACAAGATGCACAGGGACATGAAACTGTGGTGGAAATTGACATCTCTGGAGAAAGTGTAAGTCAGAATATTTAAGCTGAGCCTGAATAAAGTTGAAGAATTATTTTATAATATAGCATCATAACATTGCTTTTTTTCTTTCTCCTCTTTGAAGCATAAAGAACAGTTAAAATGAAAGGGGGGGGGGGGGTAATTCTGACTTTAAAACATTTAGAAAATAGTTCACATTATTATTCTCATCTTGTCATGTATTTTTCTATTTTGGTATTTCAGTTCTCAGCCCAGGGATTGATGATATTGGCTAAAAACTATCTAGATGTGTACCCATATGAAAAATGGAATGCAAAGGTTTGTAGACGTTTTTTTTTTCTGTCTGTTATATTAAGGAAAGAAGAAAACCTTATTACAAGTACCGTGTCATTTTCATCATCTTTTCATGTGTGCTATTAACCCTAAAAATGTCAAAGAGTCAATTTGCCCAAAAACTCACAAATTTTCCTTTTTATATAAATTACTTTCCAAAAAGCCTGCATTCAGCGATTAGGCACTCCTCTTATGTAGCCATGGGGAATTTGATTAATTTTTGAACGCATATAAACAATATTGTATTGATATTAGAAGGCCAACATTAAGAATGTGATGCTCTTTGTTTAGCAGTGACATGGGGCAATATTCAGATGAAAAGAGGATTGCAAAAGACTCACAGTATTCTGACTGGTCACAAAGACCAACATTTCTTATGCCTTGATTTAAAATAGTAACTTTGTATGGGTTATTATAGTTGACATTCAACTAAGCAAATACCTGGAAATCCTGGTCAGAGTGTTTGTACCCCCCTGTGTAGACAAAACACTTACTAATGTTCGTTATCGCTCTGTCATGAGATCTTAGAACAATTATCACTGGTCCTGTGAATTTTTTATGTGTTTTTCTATGTCGTTGGTAATGAACAGTTTGGAGTGTTTGTACCCACCTACTAAAATTTCCAATCATTCTCTTGATGGAAACAGATCTGAAATAATCGAGGGACGTGGGGACATTTGGATTGGCCAGATTTTGGTCAAAGTATCAAATTTTATTTTTTGTATGTTTTGAACATCACTGCGGTACCAGATTATAAGCCCAGAATGTTCCCATTCTGCAAAATTATGACTAACGCTTTTATACTGCCCTTTTAATAACAGCAACTGCTGAATTTAACATGGGTCTTGTGAGGATTTCTACTGGGGAAAAAAAAAAAATCACTGGACTCTGGTTGGGAAACTTACTCATTTAAATTCAGTGAAGTGAAGGAAAGGAAATGTTTTAACTAGAGTATTTTAGCTTATCAAATAGCAAATATAGGTGCCTCAGCCACATTTGAGATCCCAAAAAACACCCCCCAGGAGGCATTCAAGAGAGAGGGTTTCATATTTCATGGCCTGTGGTTACTTCGATTTTCTCGCTGTAGAGTGTTGTGCATGTTGAGGATTTTCTATGTGCTTTAAAGTCAGTAGATTTAATTTGGTCATTTTTCTCCAGACTTCGGGAGTTTTGTTCCCCTTATTTTTCTGTCTTCTCCAAAACATATTTGACCCACTTGCTTTCCTTAACATAACTAAATAATAAAAAAAAATTTAAAAAGGGGGGGGCTTTTTGTTCTGTGCCATCTTACAGTTTGAGAAAAAAAATATTTATTGAATAAAAATGTTAAGTTTGTGCAAATTTGATATTTGGCATTTTCCAACTCATTGAAAAAAACTAAATAAAACTTAAATTCTCTCATGTAATTTTTTTTAGATCTTAGGTCTTCAAAATAATTTTCAGTGTTTGGAATTATTTTTTATCCTTCCCATGAATAGGAAATACCACTCTACAAAGAAGGAGACCAATTTGAGCCAAGTTCAATTGAGGTATGATGTTCATGTTCATGCGTGGAAAGAATGGGTAAATCAATACAAATGTTGCATATTATAGAGAATTCAAAAGAAATTTTTTTTTTTTTTTTTTCTTTTTTCCTCATTACCAGATTTTATCTTTCCTGATTTTTTTGTTTGTTTGTTTGTTAACTTTCATTACCTAGAGAATGTCTGAAAGTATTCTGCAAGTCCCCTCAATATCTTGTGTCCATCTTGCAAGAAGATGTACACTTTGTAAAGGATGCTAATATGAAAAGTGAGAGTTTATCCAAGGCTAGTTAGTTGGCTTTCAGGCTTTAGCTATTGGAAGCTCCATTCTTCATGTTTTGTGAAAAATGATATACATCTTGATAGGCCTCAGAGTACTGACATTAAATGAGATGAAACATTTGTGATTCAGTTTGTATTGTCAGTGCTGACCACGACATTTGCATTTGTACACAGATCTTTATGAAACAAAAACATTTTAGAATCTGAAAGTGCTCAATGTTTGTTCTGAATTATTGTGTTTGCTTTTATTATTTATTTAGATTGTTGCTGGTGAGACAAGTCCTCCACCATTGCTTACAGAAGCTGATCTTATAGCATTAATGGAAAAGCATGGCATTGGTATGTTGCATTTGCATGTGAGAAACATTTGTTATCTGCCTAGGGCAAATGAGTCAGAAGTGGCCTAGGTGATTTTGACATAACGGTCGTTTCTAATTATTTTCTGACACGGGTACCAAATTTATTTTTTTTTTCACGAAACAAAAATTGTACCTTTTTTAACCTTAAAAAAAAAAAAAAAAAGAAAAAAAAAAGGCTAAATTTTGGTATCTGAGTCAGAAATAAATAAAAATAGATGTAACTCGAGATTGCCCGGCGTGGCTTCTGACTCATTTGCCCTGGGCGCTAGACATTTATACAATGAAACTTGTGTAAAATATGATGCATATTCATATTTCTCAGAGAAGAATTGACAATTGGCTTTATTTCTAATCCTGCAACCGCTGGACTTCTGACAAATGAATCTTTGGAAGTGTAACTAAAATTTGAAATCACAGAACAGCAAGTTCTTCTCAGTGGAAAGAGATTGTAAAGCAATTTCCCTATCCAATATTTTTGACTGACAAGGATCACAGGTTTCAAAAGAGAAAAGACAAATATTATTGACTGACAAGGATCACAGGTTTCAAAAGAGAAAAGACAGTTGGATCAGTGTAAGTGACTTTGCGCTTCCAGGATTGAATTCTTTCTTCAGATGGACATGGCTTATGGTAGTTTGTTTAGATGGTATGTTTTAGAGGTATATTTTGCATTTACTCATTACCAATACATTTAGGATGTTGTTAAGCTATCGGGATTGGATGATATCAGTTGTGCAGTCTTCGTTTGTGGGTTCTGGAGTGGCTGGCCTGTCCAGTCCTAGAAATGCGTTCCTAGGGGCAGTGTGGGTATTGGAATGTTGCAGTAGCTGGCGAAAAAAGGGAAGCTTTTGTTCTCTCAATGGCGCTAGAGATTTTCTCTCACTGATTTTCCTCACAGGAGATGAAAGCTTTGTGGGTCAAGGCAAGCCAATTCAGTTTGTCACGGCACAGGTTTTGTAGTCTCTCTTGCATGCAGAGATACCACAGTGTTTCAGACTGTCTTTGATGCAGTCTTTGTAGCGCTTGTTGGTGTGACCAGTCTATCTGCAGCCCCCAGAGAGAGACAGAGGAGCAAATGTTATAGACCACAACTCCTGTGCAGCTTTCAACTGCCTTAGAAAGACATCAGCGTTTCAAGAAATAAGATATTATGTTTATCCTCTACTCCAGGGTGCAAATAGTAATATAGTAGCTATTTCTTATCCTGTACATAACTTATTTCTAAATAAGAAATGAAGGTATTGAGACTGTACTGTAGTAGCTGGTTTTAATAAAGTAGAAATTGGTTTTAATAATGATATAATTTCATCAAATAAACTTATTATTTGTATGGAAAATGTTTGCCAAGAGACCACACATTAATTGAAGTCTGAATTTTATCTCTGTATTTTGTATAATGATTCTCAGGTACAGATGCTACTCATGCAGACCACATAGAAACAGTCAAATCTCGCATGTATGTTGGTCTGAGACCAGATGGGAGATTTATCCCTGGACACTTAGGCATGGGCCTGGTGGAAGGTAGGATTTGATAATTTCATGTAAATTTCAGTAATGGGAGATAGTTTTGCAGATTGTCTCCCCCTCCCAAGAGAGGGACTCGTGAAATGGGAGATCATTTTGACCAGCCCTATTACTCCCCTTTGCCCAACAAAAGAGGTGTTGGGCAAACAGTTTGAAGAGGAAAAAATCTCTTTACTCCTTGCCATTCGAAAGACTGATTGCCAAAAAATCGGATAAAATTATAGCAATAAGAAGAAAATATTCTCTTTGTACCATGATTTTTTTTTAAAAAATTTCATGGCGTATGTTTCAAGCAAAAGGGGCAGAAATGATTGTTTTCCGCTTTACGCTATTTGTTCCATCTCTCTGTTGTCTGGTAAAGGGAAGTAATTGGACTGAGCACGGCGATCTCCCATTTACAGTGCTGATAGATTTTTCCTTTGGATGATTGGATGAATAGAGAAGCAGAAAAATTGATTCAGTTGCTTATGTAAGAATCCAGACTTATTTTCGACACATAAAGTTGTTGCTTATATAACACAAGTGATGGAATCAAGTAAGGTAATGCCACACTGTGACCATTCTTTCTCTGTTGGGGTGGCAGCTTTATATTTCATTTAAAATCCTATATAAGTAGTTATTTCCATCATGTTGATTGAAGATAATGTTTTTCATGGAAAAAGTTCACTTGATAAATTGACCCTATACAGTGGAGTCCACTTAAAATAAACCTCTTGGGACAGAGTCAACAAGTATATTTTAAGGGAAGTTTATCTTAACCATTTTCAAGAGAAAAAAAAACTCACATAAGAATAAGAGGTGGATAATATACACAGTAGCCTCCCCCATTTATAAACTGCATGGCCCGTCACAAAAGCAAAAGTCATTGTCATTTTGGAATGTGATGAGAAGGATTTTATGAAGAGATCAGTTAGATGCCCACTGGTGAAGCGTAGCTAAAGAAAGAGCAAAACTACACTTGCTTGCACAGTAGGTCTACTGCTTGTTTGGGACTGGAAAGGAGAGGCGGCACCAACTGTGTGCTGATGTGGGCATGAGAGGTGGTGGAAACAAAGGGAGGCTACGCTAATCATCAAATGGGTGTTATGAGATAGTAAACATCGCCCATCCCTACACTCCCCTTCCCCAACCCAACCCTTTTCTGTGCACATCGCCCTTTTACATCATCAAGGCGGCAGGTAGTGTGTGTGGCTCAACTTTGGTTTATACTTCTGAGTTTGAGTCCCATGGTACTTGTGTGCTGATGAGAAGGGTTTATTTTAAGTGGAGGTTGTGTTGTCGGCATTTGTTTTAACCAGTCGTTCACTGGTAAAAATGGAAAAGAAGGAAAAAATCGGGACCATGAGGAAAGTTTATTTTAACCAAGATAAAAAACCAACTCTTTTAAACCAACTCTTAAGTGAGTTTATCTTAAGTGGACTCCACTGTAGTTTGCATTCAGTCTGCCTTTACATTCATTGAGAGGTCTCCCCATGTGATATATAGGTGTTCAATGTGCATAATTCTTTGTATAAAAAACAGTGAAATTAACCTAATCTTTGAGTATTTCATGCATTTACTATGCATAGCAAATTGTTGGAATATATTGCACATATTCGCAGCACTAGATTATTATAGTGGAATAATTCCATTAGAAATGTTGATACTGCATGTATGTTTATTGTCAGGACATAGGACCGTACAATTGATCATTTTATAATTAGTGGTGCTGCAATTTTCTTTGCTTCTTTTCTTAAAAAGTTGCAAATTGTTTCAAATTTAGGTTATGACAACATGGGATATGAGATGTCAAAACCTAACTTGCGTGCAGAGCTGGAGGCAGATTTAAAATTGTAAGTTTTGATACATTTTTGTAAAGTACTATTAGGAATTTCAAAAGGAAAAATCTTTATCTGGTATCAGACAATATCCTTTAGAGGAGTTATACATTCACATTGTATCTCCCAGTAGGTTACCTTTCATTGTACTTTATAAGAATGATTTTCTGAGAAGTTTATTATTTTCGCCCCTCAAAACTTAGTACTGATCATCTGATTCACATGTGTAGTGTCCTTGTTTGTATCGAATTCAAGCTAGGTGTATCAGATTTTAAATTTACTCTTTTAAATAAATTCTCTATGGTTAGAGTAATGGAAATTCAAGTGCATTAATCTATCAAAGAAATTTTCTTTTTTTTTCTCCAGAATATGTGAGGGAAGAAAGACAAAAGAAGGTAGGACATCCGCACGCTCAACTATAACAGAATAGATTCACTGTATATGCACACATGGTCTTTTTTTTTTTAACTCAGTATGTGTGACTGTTAAAGAAGAAGGTCTCATAGATCCCAGGAATTGTCCCTCACTCTTAACCTCTGTAGCCCTTACTCTAAACCTCTGTAACTATCATTTCTAGTAAAAACATTTATGCCCAGCATTGACATGTTTTTGTTCATAATGTTTCCATATTCGCTAGCATTTCTTACCTCTAATGAGTATTTTATTGTGTATAATTTTTTTTCATTCAGACGTTCTGAGGGTACAGATACAGAAATACAAGGAAGTATTCATTGAAGCATGTCGACAGGTATGTGATAATTTGTTTTTCCATCACCAGCATCTGAAACCTCAGAAATTCATTGATTTTATTCGAGGCATAGTTTTATTTGTATTGAGACAAATTGATGAATTTCTGCTGTCATGTGCAAAAATAATTTGTTAAATGGACTTGCACCGTTTTGTTTGAATTCAAACATCGAGAATATTTATTTTATCTTTGTATAGTTATTAAATATCTTGTATCTCAATCTACAGGCACAGAAACTTGATGAAGCACTATCACAATATCTTGGAGAAGCTCAAACCATTTCAGAGATCAACAATAGTAAGTTTTTACTTTTTAAAATGTTAATTTTGTACTCTTTGCTTTGTCTAATTTGAGGCACACATAAATAACTGCTATTCAATTATGACAGCCACTGTCATTATTGAGTATTTCTAGAAGAGTTCTACTTTTTTTTGCACTAAAATCTTCTTCAAACACTGGCACACTTATTATTTCAAGAATATGAGCTGTGTTCAAGCACTGAAATGTTTACATTTTTATTTTACAGAGGAAACCGAGATCACATCATCAGTGGTGATGAAATGTCCAAACTGTGGAAGCCCTATGACACTAAGGACAAAGAGGGATGGGAGAGGGTTCGTAATTACTTGTTTTTTTAAGTTCTATTTCATTGTTCTGTTCACTGTGCTGCAGGGTTGTTTTGATTTAAATCAACATGATTTAAAATCAACCGATTTTTTTTTATTTATATCAAATGATTTTTTTATTTTTATGTAAGAACTGCTTTTTTTGTGGACTTTCAATTTGATTTTAGAATATTAATGGCATTTACACAGCTAAAACACTTGTATCGTTATGTACAAGGTGTCTCACAATAATGTATGGGATTCTATACACACTTCAATCCATTACTACATGTGTTTGTTAAATTTATTGATTTTGATTTGTTTCAATTGATATATATAAGAAAAAGAGGCCGATTTAAAGTCACAAAAAAAAAACAAGGAATACTAGTTGGAAAATAGTCAAAAGTATAGATGTTCATTTTTCATCCTTAAAGCCCTAATCTTTCTGAGAAATTTTCAAGCCATCAACTTTTAAACTTTATTGTCAAATGAAACATAATTAATGTGTCTAATTATTTTTCCATAAATTTTGAAGATAAAAAATTTACATTATTTTGGGACACCCTAAACATCAGCAATACTCACTATTATGTTTTTGATAT
>JBCAUA010231054.1:0-20602 GCA_038406235.1 Peronia verruculata | reverse complement strand
GTGGGTTTACAATAACTGAAACATTTCGTCTGAGGCAAAAACACAAAGGAATTTGACACATTGAATTCATGTTGCACCACCCCTTTAAAGTTGTAAAAGAAAAAAAAAATAGACCACGTGAAAATAGAAACAAATGGGGTTCTATTGTACTTTTGTCAAAATTATGAAAAGGAAGGAGGGGGGGGGGGGGATGGGCATAAAAAGGCCTACAGTTCAACACGCATAAACAAAATATTTACAAGAACAGGGCACTCACCATCACTCAGCACACCACACGTCTTTTTCATCTAAGTCGAAAAGGTTAAGATAATATTTAATGTATCAAACTTAATTTCGACAGAAACAGAGTAAAATGATGATTTTCAGCTTTACCCATAGGCCTACTTCAGGAATTTAAACTGTGAAGCGCATTTCTAACTCGGCTAGAGGACTGGAGGGTCAGCTCGTTTGGAGAGGGTGGAAAGGTTACGTTTTATATACAGTACTTTCAACCTCCTGATGGAGGTTATCTCGAAAGAGGAAGGGGACGCTGTTCGTGTTACTCATCGTGTGCATCATGTCATAGTTTGAGCTAAAACTGATACATTTTTGCTGAGCATAAAGCTATTGAAATCAGCCAATTTCGTTTCATATTGGCGCAATCTTACAAGATTAGGACACATGTAACTCGAGCACCCGGCCTAATACACTGACCCTCCAGTTTCTAGATCTAGATCTCGACAGTTCTACAATACGTAGCCTACTTGTGAAATGAATAGAGGCAGTCCGTTGAAACTGTCCAAGCAGCCAACAGCACAGCAGTTTTGTTCCATCACTTTGACCAAGGCACATGCTTGTTAAAGGTAACGGTCACTGCGGTAGTCTGAGTTCTGTTACACAGAGCACAGATGCCACATGAAACAAATCTATTTATAGAATGTCTATATAGTCAGCCCCTAATAACTTCTAACAAAGTAATAGCCTACACCTCATTCGATCTACAATACATTCAGGAAACAGGAACGGTTTACCACTTTCCAACCACACCAGTCTCTGTCTATTCTGTCGATGTCGTTCTTACCTACCTGTTCAGCTGCTATGATACATTTTTAACCAGCTCAGTACCGGTAACTGTCTAAAACATAATACATGTACTACGGTTTTCTTTTGCCTTTCAACCTCCAGGGTGGTCATTCTCTCTCTCTCTCTCTCTCTCATCCTCTCTCTTTTTTCTTAAGTTTCAACCTAAGAAAGTTGGATTATCTCCGCTCTAAGTGGCTGACTGTTTTTTGCTGGCAATTTTTGTAGGTAGAACTTTGGTATGTGGAAATTTTGCCCGGATAGCGGCACTCTGCCTACTCTTCATCCAGTTTGAACTGCCAAGTGTATTGAACGTACCTAAGGTACACTCGCGACCTCCGAAATATATTCACCCTTATCAGAGAAATCTAGACGTCGGGCTTTCCTACCCAGAGGAAACCAGGGGACCGTTGAGTCATATAAATTGGAGGGAAAAAAAAAGGTTTTCGATCTTTGTGCCCTTCCATCCCCCGATGACGGACCCGCGAGTCGATCCCGGCCACAATCTCACCCGAGATAACATCCATCAGGAGGTTGAAAGACATAAGAACGTAACAACCTCACCTAGGTGAGTGTCTTCACCATGAAACAAACGCCAAACCACATGGCCACCGTGACGGTTTAGCTTCGGTGTACATGAACCCTTCAACCTCCTTTGGGGTGGTTATCTCGGTTCACGGTGACCTCGGTGTCAGTCTGTTTAGTTTGTCATAAATGGGTTTTCTTCAGCAGTATACGGTTACACATTGTTCACTTTAATGATTAAAAATACAAGAGACATAACAATGATTGTGTAATAGCAATATACTCGACTTCTTCTAAACATCAACAACAACAACAATAACAACAAAATTGCAGACACGGCGAAATAGCCTCCCTTTCCTAGTCCCTTGAACAAGACAACCGTAACACTGACACAGTTAGGCTATGCAGCCAGACGCAAAGAACAGGCTAGACGTGTAGAAGCGTCAGGCACACTCGCAAAGCATAAAAATAAAATAATAGATGAAGTAGTCTACGGCGTGTGTGTTGTAACACACACTGTGCTCTGCCCTAGTCTCACACGCCGACGGAAGAGAGATTCTGAAACGTCTCGTTCAACTGTCGAGTTCATAGTTTCTCCCTGAATGCTCTAGGCTAGCAGACGCTGTTTTTCAAAAGAGTCATGCGAATCTCAGATCATTGAAAATGCTTTGACGCACTTATTTATGGTTACATATGCTAAATATTACAATAATAAACCAGCGAGTGTAGTTTTTATTTATTTATTAGTTTTATAAAATTGCCCTTAGCTTGGTATTTTCAGTATAAGAAAGAATCAGTCAGATAGGAAAAAGAGCGAGTAGCCTAATTGTTGTTACGTTATTATCACGTGGCAAATCAAGAGATGTTTTCTCCCACTGCTTGGCTTTTTAATGTCAACATCATTTTATATTGTTCATGTTTTTTTTATTTTTTATTTTTTAACACTCGTTGTCTGAGCCGGAGCACACGTCAATAAGTCACTTAAAATATAAGGAACTAGACCTAGGCTGAAATGAGATTCGGATCTCACTTAGAGACTTAACTTTAGTTTGGATAAGGAGTAGGATCAGAATTAGGACTTTTAAGGATCATCTTCGTAGATCTACAATCTTTTTGTCTTTTCAGAGCCTTCTGATCAAGAAAATTATGTATTTCGCTGAGGAAAAGACAGTTTTTGAAAAACAAAGCTTGCTCATTACAGTATTCAATAAGACATAAATACCAGATCATCTGAGCTGTGAGAAGCAAACTGCTCCTAACTACATATCATTGTTATAAAATGCGCTTTCTGCAAAGCTTTTAATGCCGACCATTACTGCATACGGCTGACATTGGGCGGTTAGACCAAATTTTAAAAATAAAATTATGTACACCGATACCGGCATATCGTTTTGTTCGCGGCAAGTTTGCTCACATAAATTGAATACAAACATTAAATTGGAGAAATGAATGTATCGAACATTATTTGCGACAACGAATAACTATGTCTCTCTGTGTGTTCAGTGTGTTACAGCAGAGTTTGTGGATGATTTCACGAGGTCACAACAGGAAACAGTCGTTTAGTTTTGATCCTATAATGCCCGTCTGAATGTATTATTGTATCTGTGTATGTGAAGGAAAGAGAGAGAGAGAGAGAGAGAGAGAGAGAGAGAGGGAGGGAAGAGGGAGGGAGGGAAGAAGGGAGAGAGGGAGTGAAAAACAAGAAAATGGAGAAAGTGTGTCTTTATGTTCATGTTTATGAGTACGCAAGCATCTCTCTCTGTATATGTGTGTGTGTGTGTGTGTGTTTGTTTGTGTGTCTTTGAAGGCGGGGGAAAAGATGTTTTCTTTTTACAGCCAGTCTAAATGTTAGAAGAGAAACAATAAACACCATTATTTTTGGAAAGTCTGTGTTTGTGTGTGTGTGTGTGTGTTTGTGTGTTTTTGAAGGCGGGGGAAAAGATGTTTTCTTTTTACAGCCAATCTAAATGTTAGAAGAAAAACAATAAACACCATTATTTTTGGAAAGTGCATGCCTTTGCAGCATGGCATTAAGAACTAGATTCTAAAGCAAGTGTAACAATCACCGCAAAGATAAATTCTTAAAGATTTTTGGTAGGGCAGATTCACATCAATTTCCTCTAAGTCCAAAATCCAGATCATCGATGGCTGTTCAATGCCACAGACAGTGGTATCATGTACGAAACAAGTCCTGTGGACCAAAGAAATAATAGACACCTTTTCAAATGATTGAAACTGATTATATGGCACTTCGAGCATTCTGAATTCTGTTTGTAAAAATGAAAAATTACTACTGAATTAATGGAACACAATGCAGATGAGACGTTTTAGCAAGATCCTTGACACCTTGAAGAAGGACCCCATGATCAGCTTTGGACGTCCAGATCAGCAAGCCGCTGAGAGAGAGAGAGAGAGAGAGAGAGAGAGAGAGAGAGATAGAGAAAGGCCACGGAAAAGCCATGGTGTAGTCAAATCTTGGACACCACAGAAAATGTGAACACCAAAAGCAGTCTGGAGCTCTATGAAACAGCACATAGGATCAGGTGATGAACCCCTGCCCACTGTAATAAAAAGAACTTCAGTCTTACGGCCATCTTTCACGATCCAACGCCAACCAAAGTTAAGAAAACTAATATTCCTTGGCACAGTAAAGCTAGAAGGAGCGAGAAGAAGACGACATGAAACGGGTTGACAACATCAGAGAGTGGACAGCCCAATCCCAGGTCAGAGATCAACAAATGATCGAGTGATTGTCAAGATTAGCTCTTGATGCGTTGTGTGACTGCTTGATTCTGTTTGAACATAGTGCGAAGAGGTGGAAAACTCCCAACTGTAAAGAGCCTACGATCAACTTGTAACAAGTACATTATACTGGATGTACAGAAACTGAAGAGCTTATGTTTAGCGCATAAGAAGTTCAAAGAATATCAACTGTGAATGGCAAAGCTGAATGGTCCATTTACTCCTTCGCCTGGAGAGATTGTATGGTCTGTCAAAGACTTGATGAATTCACAGTTTTTGGGAGATCAGTTTGAACTTACACCAACAGATATCAAATAGCCCTGTCAATCCAGTAATATAGCTCAAGATGTCATTTGATATAATACTGACCATCTCGTGATGTGTCAAAAATTGGTTGATTGATTCTATTGATTTTCAACCAGGAAGCATAAAGCTTCATTTGACCAGGAAGCATAAAGCTTCAGTTGACCAGAAAGCATAATGCTTCAGTTAAGCAGGAAGCATAATGCTTCAGTTGACAAGAAAGCATAAAGCCTCAGTTGACCAGAAAGCATAAAGTTTCAGTTGACCAGAAAGCATAAAGCTTCAGTTGACCAGAAAGCATAAAGCTTCAGTTGACCAGAAAACATAAAGCTTCAGTTGACCAGAAAGCATAAAGCTTCAGTTGACCAGGAAGTTGAGAAAGCATAAAGCTTCAGTTGACCAGAAAGCATAAAGCTTCAGGTGAAACAGCCATAGACTGTCAACAGATGAAGACAATAATCTAAAGGGGCATCAGTGGCAGACAACCTTTATCCTCAGCAATGAGGCGGCAGAAGACAGTAAGGCTCTCTGAATGAAAAGGTGACAGGCAAGAATCACAGTGATCTGATGAATATGAGTTCTCGTTAGTTTCAGAATTGATTGTAAAGAAACGTAAGGCCTCTCTCGGCCAAAAAACGGGCCAATTGCTTAACAAACTAGCATGTTTTCCCATTACTCTTTTTGACATTCATTTGTCATCATTTGGCCAATGCAACGACTGTCGTTGAAACCCCTCAAAGTGAAAAAAAAAAAAAAAACCTTGAATACGGATCATGCATTTTCGACATTTTAATTCCATGCAAAACACCAGCATGCCTCCATTACAGATCCAGACAGTTTCCAACATGAAGTGGACAGAATTGAGTCTAGTATCGAACAAACGCGTAGGCACCCTGAACTTTACACCATCGAACGATAAGCCACACATAATATTTGAGCTTCTGAACAGAAACTTTCCTGCTGTGAAATAAATAAGATTGATTTGGGTGACATCAAAGACATAAATATACATATATAATAAATCAATGTGATGTCTGAAGAGTTTGACTGAAGAATAACGAAAGTAAGGATTTTACCTAAATTTAAGAGAGCAGGGATTAAGTGTGAAGAATGGAATGCCACTGATTTTGTTGCATGACCCTTTGAGAACCATATGACAGTTCTCACTGAACTTATACCAAAGACGTGGGAATCGACCAAAAGGACCAGATACAAAACAAATAAACTTAAAACCAACGTGTGACGGATATATTTATACTTTCTAAACAGAAAAAGAAGAATCTAGAAGCGCTTTGGAAAAATAATAATAATGATAATACTGGGCATGTGAGTTTCCACCTTTTAAAATCCTCAAATAACGTCGCATCTGTGTATTCCTTAAGGCAGTGAAGCAACCAAGAGGGAAAAAAATCAAAGGCCATAGAAGAAAGTTGTCGAAGGGTTAATCTGTTCCAAATGATTCCTGGGGTATCCAATATTATATGACTAAATGCTTTTTACAGTTTTACCAAAATATTGGTAACCTGGACTCATTTTCCTTTTTGGAACGTTTCGAATGCTTCTTCCATACTTTATTAATGTACCTTTCGGATGTGTTGTCAGGATATAACAGTAAGAGTAAGGATTTGTCTCTGATGACTCAAGGTGACTCTCATCTTTTTGCGGTGCTCTTTACGTGATTTTGTTAAAGAAGTCTGGCAAACTTAGGTTTATGAGAAAAGAAGATGATCTATGATTTTAATGTCTCTCTCCCAAGAATACAGATGACCTATAAAAAACTCAAAATAAGTTCCCGTAAAAGAAGAAAAATAGGAAAGTTCGAGGCTTAATTGATTTTTTTTTTTTTTTTGCATAATGAATTGCTTCAATCTCTGGCTGACGTTTGCAATATTCATGTATTTCCCAGCCAGTTGTACATTCACGAAATCACTCCCCGACTGACAAGGATCGTAAGTGCTCAAGATTTCATGTCAACATTACTCAACATTCACAAAATTTGGATTTACTACTGCCGTAAGCGTCACTTACGGCTGTAAGCAATCACATATGTTTCTCTTCGAGAGATCGCGAGTGCCCTTGCGGCTGTAATCAAAATACAGGTTCACAAGTTGCAAATGCCGTACGTCCTCTACAGCAGAAGCCAATAAAAATACAAAATATTGCATTGATTACATAAATGTGGGACTTAAAAAATATTCACACATTTTTGAAAGTGAACGGAGGAGAGTTATGGAAATGAGATAAGTTTTTCGCCCTTCTGTAAAATTTGTAAAATGTCAGTTACGGGGTAATTAATACCACCCACTTTATCCTGTTCACATGATCAGCTTTTTTTTGTGAATTCTTTGACTGCGTTCTTTACTGTTAAAAAAGAACAAAGATGCGATGCAGAAATACCTTTTTGTATTCATTATCTGAAAAGAATTATTTCACAAAACTGTTGAACCCGTCGCAGGATTTCTCCGTTTTCATCTGGTTTTATTCTTCAAATTCATCTTGTCATCTTTATAGTTCAACAAATTGTACTGCTTTTTCCTTTGACCATCATGTCGTATTTTCCACATCAACGCTGACACACAGACAAATTTCTAAAATAACGTGAAAAACCAGCCGACTCTGCACTAGAAATGCACTACAACACTACAGCACACTACATAGGCAAGTGTGCATCTCGGTGTCTTTCACTTCTCTGTTCTACTTGGCGGATAACAGGAAAATAATATCTTTCTTTAATTTACAGAATTTTAATTAAGCATTGCACCAGCATGGTGTTTTGTATCAAATTCATAATAAAATTGACGCTAATTACGAATCTGAAGTAATATATATATATATATATATATAGATAAAAGATATCTTTATTTTTTTTTTTTAACCCCATCACTCCCCTCTTCACCAGGCTCGATGGCAAACTATTTAGCCGAGCCGGAATTTCTGGCCTCGAGCCGCGCCTCGAGCCCGGCCTCACGAAATCGACCACAAACGCAGCGATTTTCATACCATTTGGTGGAAAGCGAAGGCCAGACTCGAGGTCGGACTCGTGTGGGCCGCTTAAGAGAGGGAAGTACAAAGGCTGACTGCCCTATGCCCTGGCTGTTTCTGATTGCTCTCTCTACCTTTTACTGCCCATATCTTATCTTATCTTCTACGAAACATGAATATTGAGCACCCTCATGAGACATGGCCACCTCTCAAAAGTGCTAGCACAAACTAAATGCGACACTACCATGCCCCTGCAAACAACGCAATAGGCCACGTTCATCAAACATCGATTGATCCAGTCATACAAAACACTTCAGGAGAGGACAGCCAACCTTGGCACCACAGGGCCAATAAATCATACAGATTGTTCCAGCTGTCTACAAAGATGACAAAATACACGTAGTTTACAATTACACGTAGTGGAACATCATGCACGGCTGTTCTCTTGTACATACAAGACTGGCAGAGCGAATGACTGTCCTGAAGCCTCTGATGAAGTTGCGGCTTATTCTACTATAGTAACATACAGGTCTTAAAGATACTGCAAGAAAGTGGCAATTAATTGGGCATATACTAAGGAAAGTGTTACCAAATGTCATTCAATAAGCTTGTGACTAAAACCGGCAAGGAAAGAGGGAACCAAGGCACTCTGAAAAACTACTAAATTTTATCTCCATTTTTTTTCCAATGGCTCAGCCTCGCAGGACATCTCATTATATCATCAGGCTTGATCTTTACATACCACTGTTTCTTCTTTGATGTGATGTGTTTCTTCTTTCATTAGATAGACACCGGTCTATCTAATGTTCACCTATTCACCTGGGCGTTGTTCAGCCACTGCTGGACCTAGTCCTCCGACAATGTTTTCCAACCTCTTTTGTCCCTCGCCCTCCTCGCCAAGGTTGTACCAGCTGTTCCCTCGATGTCGTCTCTCCAATTTCCTTTTGACCGCCCTATCGATCTTTTCCCTATTCTTGGCTGCCATTCTGTGCATCTCTTTGTCCATCTGTTGACTTGTGTTCTCATTAGATGACTGCCCCATTTTCATTTTAACGTTACTGGGGTATATCACCATTCAATAGCTCACTATGTTTAAGCAAACCCAAGGCTTGAAAGGTAGAATAAACGGGGATCATAGGTTACATGCTTAGGCCTATAAAAATTTAAAATACCAAAGAGTGAAGGATGCGATGGATTGTCCTCGCTAGCATCTATAAACCAAGGCACTGGATGAAAGCAGAGAACGTGTTTAAAGGACATCATTTTGTTTGTTCAGCAGTGGTAGGTTACATGTTTAAACATTAAGACTACTGAGAGGTGTGATGGGAAGGGGGGGGGGGAGGGCGGACACACTTTTCTGATACATCTACAGAACCGCCAATGTACTTGAGGGTGAAAGGATACAAACACTAATTATATAAGCTTGTTGTAATACTTAAAGTCATCTTTGTTTTTTTCACCTTTTAGTTATTTCTTGTTGGTCCAACTTCCAGCCTTCCCTTCATATTATCATCTTCTACCCTGTTCACATTGTCTCCAGTGAAAGGCGCATTATGTTTCATCTTCTTCTCCTCTATATCACTCGTGTTCAGTCGCAGCCCTCACCCGCTTTCCCACGCCCCCCCCCCCTCCGGCCAACCCCCTTCAGTACACGCTGATGCACTCTGACCTAAGTGTCTATATAAACAGGCCAGCTAACCGGATTCAGTTGAAGGCTGGCAATAAATCGTGGCTCTAGAATAAACTGATTTAACTGCAACAACTTTATAACATAGATTGGACACTTTCATTCTGAGACAACGAAACTTCGGTGAGCGAAACTCAGATCGTGTGACTCTTGTTGAACTCTGCGTGCATGGTGCTCACAGATTTGGAGGCCTTTTCTTAATTTGGCTATTGCTATAAATATCTGATATATTTCTCATATTTCAACCCGATGAATGTTTTCATGTCATTGATCTGTTTAAATTAATTTGTGTCTCATTTTTGAAAAGTTATGATTAAAAATGTGTATAAATAACAATTTGGCCTCTTGTTACTGATTTTTTAAACTGTGCCTTAAATCTAATGATGTAAACTGTCAGCCTTCAATGCATACCGCGGGTGTTCGGCCTGGTATAGGGACGCCTAGGCTGGTATGCATCTGATAAACGGGAGGTTAATGTAGCATCATTGAATGACACTGTATGTCGATGTGGCCCTCATGTTTGGAAGAAGCCAACGTTGTGTTTAAGTGATTTAAATGATAGATATGAGGGAGACCCGTCTGATTTATATGCACTCTTTGCCAGCTTTTAGACAGCTAAATAAAAAAAAAAGTGTTATTGAATTCGTTGGTAGTCCATGCTACGTGACAGCCAACACGGTGTGTGTGTGTATGTGTGTGTGAGAGAGAGATGGTGAGGAGAGAAAGAGAGACAATGAGACGGTGAGAGAGGAGTGAGAAAAATTGAGAGAGGGGGAAGAGTGAGAAATAAGAGAGTGAGAAAGAACAGATAGTGAGAGAGAGAGAGATTGAAAGAGAGAGTTTAAGAATGAGAGACAGACAGACAGAAAGACAGAGTGAGAAAGAATGAGTGAAAAGGACACTGAAATACCGACAGAGATCGTGGGATTGAGAGAGAGAGAGAGTGAGAGAGACAAAGGGAGAGTGAGAGTGGATGCAGAGAGCGTGGGAGAGAGAGTGAGAGATAGTGAGAGAGACAAAGAGAGAGCCAGAGAGAGAGAGACAAAGAGAAAGTGAGAAAGAGTCTGAGAGTGAGACCGAAATAGAGGACGAGAGAGAGTGAGAGGGACAAGGGGAATGTGTGTGAGAGAGAAAGAGAGAGTGAGAGATTGATAGAGAGAGCGCGTGAGAGAGATAGAGAGTGAGTGGGAGAGAGAGAGAGAAAGAGAGACTTAGTGACAGAGTGAAAGACAGAGTGAGAGAGAAGCATAGAGAAAGAGTGATAGAGAATGACAGAGATGAATATGTGAGAGAGAAAGAGAACGTGAGAGAGAGAGGGATTAAGCATGAGAGAGTGAGAGATATATAAAGGAAGAGAGGGGTCAGAGGGTGAGAGAAAGACAGAGTGAGAGATAAACAGAGAGACTGAGAGAGCGGGACAGATATTAAGTGAGAGAGAAAAAAGAGAGATTGACAGAGAGAGAAAGAGTGAGAAAAAGATTAGGAATTAGAGAGTGAGAAAGAGACAGAAAGAGTGGCGTAAATTAAGTGAGCGAGTGAGAGAGATTGACAGAGAGGGAAAGAGAGTGTGAGAGACTATGAGCGAGTCGAAGAGAAACTGAGGCTGAGAGAAAAAGTGAGAGAGTGAGAGAACAAGAGAATATTGAAGGACCAATGGAGTGAGAGATAGAGAGTTTGAGTGAAAGACAGAGTGTTAGAGAATGAGTAAGAAAGAGAATGAGAAAGCTAGAGTGTGAGAGCAGATAGAGAAGATATGAGAGGAAGAATGAAAGAGAGGGATTGAAAGATACAGAGAGTGAGAGAGAGGAAAATTAAAAATGTAAGAGAGCAAAAGATTGAGAGAAAGTGAATGAAAAAGCGAAAAAGACTGAGAAATAGAGAAAGAGTGAGAGATAAAAAGAGAGTGAGAGAAAGAGTAAAACAAAGAGAAAGTATCGAGATTGAGAGAGGAAGAGAGTGAGAAAGACAAAGAGAGTATGAGAATAAGAAAGCGAGAGAGAGAGAGAGAGAAAATTTAGAGAGAGTGACAGAAAGAATAATATAGAGGGAATGAGTATAGAGCATGAGAGAGAGAGGGTGAGAACGGGAGAAAATGACAGATAGAGAATGAGAGAGAGAGAGACTATATAACCCATCACGGTGTGCATGCACACTATAGGTTGAAAGACTAAGCCCTGGATCCGGGACAACCCGGGACAGGCATTTAACCGACTGCACAGCATTTTGCAATTCTTACCTCTCCCATATTCCTGTGGTAACGCAGGTGGTCCTCAGTTTGGCTGGCTCAGCACTAACGTCTGTTACAAATATTATATCTACACGCACCATCGCCAAGCTCAATGGTACTCATTAATCTATGTAAATAATCTCACAAGCTGTCTGTCTGCCTGTCTGTCTGTCTATCTGCAAGGATATATGTACATATGTATGTATTTATGTATGGCTGTATGGCTGTATGTATGTATGTATGTATGTATGTATGTATGCATGTATGTATGTATGTATGTATGTATGTATGTATGTATGCATGTAAGTATGTATGTATGTATGTGTGAGTGTGTTTATTCATATATGTATGTATGAATGTATGTATGTATGTATGTATGTATGTATGTATGTATGTATGTATGTATGTGTGAGTGAGTGTGTTTATGCATATATGTATTGTATTGTGTAGGTATGAATGTATGTATGTATGTATGTGTGTATGTATTTGTGTGTGTGTGTGTATATGTATGTATTTATGTATCCGTGTATTTATCTATGTATGTGCATGTATGTGTATGTACGTACATATATATATATTCTAAAAATGTTCAGAATTATTTGATATCAAAAGTACTGGCTGTATAGAACACCTGTCTCTGACAGAAGATTTGCATCAGTTTGACATATTCTGATATTTACCTCAGTTATAACATTTATAGTAAAAAGAAAAAACGCTAATGGACCAAATTCATACAGTTCATAGAAAGAAAAGAATGTCTCTTATCAACCATTGTGCACAAACAAAAGGTACAAGAATGATTGGAAGGGATTAACCATGAAAAGTTTTAATTATATCCTTGGAGATGGTAACGATGTCATCTTTTTTGAAGGGCAAGAAATTAAGACAATGACGATGACAGCGGAACTGTTTACGAATCAGCAGGGCTAGGGGTAAAGATCAAGAATGTGCAATATTGCACAATTCCAGCGGATCTTCTTCAACAGTTTGTCATGACTGATCATTCAAAAGTTTACATCACATTCAAGCAAATGTACCAGAGACGATATGAGGAAGGGCATCGAGATAACCCTCACCAGGAGGTGAAAGACGTTACGTATGCAGAACGCAAATGAAGAGATGGCCACAAAATTACCACAAGGACGTATCGTCCGAAATGTCAAAGAGAAAAGCGAGGCAATCTCACAGTGATACATTACACACAGACCATAATTTAGGCCACAAATTCCCTTCATTGCCCACTGGATGGCGAGTTGATTTATTTGAAGAAGCAAATTTTATGTCAGTTTACCTAAACGTACACGATTTTAGGACGTGCAAACCTATGCAAATCAAGCTTTGGACAACAATGTCCCATGGACTCAGTGGTTGCATAAAATTCATTGACATACAGCAGCTATTACACAATTATATCGTCAAGAATAATGTAAAAAATAAAAGTGCAAGTTTTCAGTGCCAACAAGAACAAAACGCTTATCCAGGGCACCCGGCTTATACCTTCTATGTTTTCGTTGTTGTTGTTGTTGTTTTAATCCTATTTGTACACACTCAACCGACTAAAGTCACTGGCCTGCTCTGACGAGAAAAGCTAAAGATCTTCAAAAACGCCTTCAGCCTGCCCGGGAAAGACGACACCAAACTGCATCTGTCTGTCTTCCACCAGCTGGCATCCCATGTCTTCCCTGCATTCGCATGTTTACCTCCACTCTTGGCCTAGGCAGCCACATGCGGATACTCCAAAGAAGGCAAAACACATAGTCCTTCTCGGAATTTGAGAGATAACAAAGAGAACACATTTGACACCAGAACTGCCTGGCTTTAGATCACATTCATAAACAACGAGAAGTCGTCAAACAGTTCAAGAAGTTCAGATAGCAAAAACTGTGAATTACCAGAGAGATCTATGGTGGATGGAAAAGTCAAGCCAGGATTCTGTCCCATTGTCAGTGGAAACCACCCAATACTGAAAACTGAAGAGAAAAAAAAAAATCATTGTTTTAATATCAAACTCTGGGGAAATGATCCTGAAGTGAGAGAACGGATGTGAAGAATTGTGAATGAAAATGTCTGGCCCGGTCTGGTCGCTCTTATTGGCTCATCACAAACACGAAGACAAAACTGCAGGGCTTGCAACATAATAAGGTCAAATCTCATTATTTTGTCTGTAACGCTCAACACATTCTAATCCTCACCACGTCCTAATATTACGGGAGAAGGGTGCACAATCTAAGATGGCAATCTGAAGACACCCCTGTTCAGGATAAAATAGAACATGGTGCTATCTCGCAAGAGCTTCCAGATTTTACGTTGAACATATCAGCAAGGAATGCATGATCTGGACATCGTTCCCACTCCCAGCCTAATCTCTGGCTATGTCTGTCTGGGTCCTTGAGTTTCCCTGTCAGTCTCAAACATTTACCTTGTTGTTGTCATTACATAGCTAGCAGAGAACTGTGACAGACAAACAAACAAGCAAGCAAGTAAACAAATAAACAAACGAACAGAATGTTGGTTAAAACTTAGCCTGGCCTGGCACCCATTCCAAACTAAATGTATCAAAACAAGTCGTCCTTAGCCAGGAACAGCTGTGACCCTGTGCCTGTATGGCCAATCACAGTCTAAGGAGTGGACGACCAGTAGGGAGGGGGGGGGGAGATGCTGTTGTGACTCAAAAGTTCTAACATTATTTATTGCAGACTCCACATATTGCTGTCTGAGTTAATTTTTAGGATTCTGCATTTGTCAGTGTGGCACAAGCAGAACGAGATACGTACAAGGGAACAAAAGCTCGACAACGACACATAATGAAGATTCATTTTAATGATACGCATAAACATTCTCTTGTTTAATTAATGCATTGGAGATGATTCGACAGATAAAGAATGTTTTTTTTTTCTTTGAGTTGTTGGAATGCCAAAAACAAATAAACGGATTTTAACCCATGCCAAAAACGCCCCAATCCTGCTATCGGGCAAATTCTGCTTTGGTAAGAGGCCAGAGTAATTATCGTTAACGAGGCATAATCCTATAAAATCCCTGCGTTGTCTTCATTTCTCCACTCTACAACGACACCAGAACTCTTACGTCCCTTCCTACCAGCGAAAACTCTACCATCGCAAGGTAGGTAAAACCGAAATCTACTCTATGTGTTCCAACTCTCACTGGCTCAGCTCGCATTTCCATTCGGTAAGAGGGAAAGAGGGGCAGTGACAGTATTTTACATTTTTTTTTCTCTGGCCGTAAGTACCAAACGTTAGATCGATTTTTTTTTTTTTTATCGCGCAGACTACAGAAGGCAATGTGTAGAGAGAGGAACAGGTAGATGAGTAGTGTAGAGATGGAAAAATTTATAGTCCTAGCAGAAATCGGTGTGAAAAGCAAAAGGATTCTCAGACTTGATACACAGCATTTGTAACGATCTTACATTTCTTAAGGTTGCTCAGTTTCGATCCTAAATGTGAAGGTGAAATGTCTATTCTTAGTTCGTCCTCTTGGTTCAACAAGGATCATCTAGTCATCCTGGGGGTCGGTGGGTGGGACCTCTGTGAGTGCGTAGATAGTTGATCAGCCCCATTCCCGTCCAGAAGGTTCTGACGCAGTGTGGACGGGGGATGGTGACTGCCTGAGACCTGCAGGCATTGTTTTTCCTAGTCTGTCTGGGTTGCTGCGCTGCTGCGATTCTGTTGACATCACAGAATTTGGCGCCTTTGTGGACACCTGAACTCCACTTTGGTCTGTCCATTGCAGTCAGCTCCCATGTATCGTGGTTCATGGTGAAGGCCTTTAGAGGGGCAAAGTGTCTTTGAAGCGCTTCTTATGGTCTTCATGGGAGCGCTTTCCATGTTTTAGTTCGCCGTATAGCTAGTTTCGTGAAGATCCCGTGGTCTGGCATGAGAACTACATGGCCTGCCTAGCGCAGCAGGGCCTGCATCAAGATGGTGTAGATTCTCGGCAATGTTTGCACAAGTGAGCACTTCTTTGTCAGGGATCTTCTCTTGCCACTTTATACCGAGATGTTTTTTAAGGCTGATGGTGTGGAAATGGTGAATCTATATACACAGTCAATGTAGTATTTAGGGAAAAAATAACTTAGCAGACTATACAAAGCCTGAGCAAAACTGTCTGCTTGGGTGTGTCTGAACCGGGACATACACACTAGAGATCATCGTCACCTGAGCTCAAGCCATCGTCTTTGATCCAAAAAAATAATAATAATAATTAAGAATTGTAAACATAAAAGAAACTGCTTCCCAGTCTTTGATAATAGGTTCATCAATCTCCCGGGAAATCGCATCGACCCTTGACCTTGGCCTTGTCTTTTCCGGAGGTTTGCCTCACTTCTAGTCATGATCCTATCACGGTGGGTAGGAAATTTATTCCTAAAGCTCTTCGCTAACGTGACAGATTTATAGTCTATTGAACCTAGATGCACCTTCCCCCCACCCTCCCACCCACAATAATAATAGTGAGTACTGTTAATGATTTAATTACATAGGAAAACGCCTGACGGACGAAAATCCCGTCGGGATTACTGAATATCTAATTTTAAGGCCGATTTACACGCAGCGAATCGCCTGGAGGAACAGTCCTTTGGGTACCAATCCCCAGACACTGAGGTCCAATCCAGGTTGTTGGGGACTATCCCCACGTCCGTTGGTGCCAAACACACGTTCCCCACGACCGATCCAGAAAATCAAGCGCTGCTTGAAATTTTCGCCACCGACCCTGCAGGATGAGATTTTCTTTGAAGTGCCGCCAGGCGAGGATAAATTTTCGAGAACTAAAAAACGAATTTTGTGATCAAGTCAAAAAACGAAGTTCAGATTCGTAATCAGCGTATGGAAATTAATAAAACCTAATCGTACAGATCGCTTTTTATTGCTTGGTTTTAAAATTAAAATATTTGTTTGTTTGTTTGCTTTTTTCCAAAGCACAACAGGGAAGGCTAGGGCCTTTGTGTTCATACAGTATATGTGTTCACAGTAGTCCCCTGTCGCACTAGTTGTTTGAGCATGAATCGTGTTCACAGTAAGCTCCTGTCGCACTAGATGTTTGACCATGAATCTGTGTTGAGTGTGTGTTGTCTCTTGTTCTGTGCTGTCAAAAGAATCAGTTCTGAAATTTATTGAAGCATACCGTTCGCATGAATGTCTGTGAAGAATAAAGTCGAAAGAATGACATTGTCAATTATGCTAAAACCCCTGAACCCGAGGGAGATAAATACTTTGTGGTTAAAAAAAAAAAAAAATTAGCAACCTGAGAAACGCTTACAGAAAACAGCTAAAAAGACTGGATTTATTGAAGCTGTCCTGGTCAGGCGCAGATGAGTGTGGGCCAACGCTGTAGTAATTCAATGCTTTCAATTCCGTCGTGACCAGCGAGTACCCAGACAAGCACATTCAAACATAGATCTAGAACCTGACGTGCAACAGTAAGCTGAGCCACGAGAAGACTTTGAAGAGGTTGATCTAGGTCTACCGTGCACAAAATCCTATAGTGCCCCAACTGCTCGCTCACAGACGCTCCTGCAATCCTTTGTTCAGTAACAACACACTGGTACTATGAACACAAATTTTTATTGGGCATTTTAATAGGAAAAGTTGGCTATTATCAATTTTGATCGACAATTGGCCTTTATTAAGTGACGTTTACAAAGATAGATTAATATCAGTATAATAGTATAAGCTCCTTGAACTACCCTCTCTGTTCTCATTACCACCACAATAACCACAGCTTCTCTGATAATTAAAAACATAAGAAGTGAGTGAAAACAACGCCTTAATATCGTCTGTATTCACTATTGTCAACTTCCCCCCCCCCCCCCATCTCCTCCATTTTCCTAAAACATAATATACTAGATCGACCAATGAGGAGATTGTGCCTTTTCACTTTGATTCATACAGATCTGAAATTACTATAAAACTCCAAATCTTTCCTTCTCCTTCATACATGCCGTTCACATTTAGCGATGGAACGTTAATTTAATACACTACACCTCCCATTGTTTGTATCAATGGATATCTCAAAATCTCAAGATCTTCATAATAGAAAAAGTCACGTTTATGCGATAATAACCTCAGTTATTTTCTAGCCAAATTAAGTTCAGGCCATTGCTGAATACGCTGCGCCGTTTGTTACCTTGCACTTAAAACATTGTTTCCAACGTTGAATGTCAGTAAGAGCTTCCACCTTGAATATGATGTAAAAGGGTGAAACGACAATTTCTTAATTTTTCTCAAAACAGCAAGTAATGACTTCCACGGTAGGTTAATTATCTTACCAGGGTGACGATATGTGATAGTTAGCTCTTTCAAGGTTCAACATTGTGAATTACCACACGATGAGATGTATTCAGCGTTTTATACTATGGAGTACTCTGCACTGTCTACAACTAAGACAACGTGGGAAGTTAAGTGTATAGCTTTCGTGGTGTAAAAACAACGAACAAATCAAACAAAAGATAGAGTAAACATTTTAATACCGTTTGACCAGGTCAGTAACACGATCGAAGGATAACCACTCATATGTTGATATGTGTGCACCCTTTGCACGTGACTGGCAGCTGTTTGTGAATGATGAGCATTCAGAAGTGTCCACAGAAAAACAAAACAAACAAATCCATTGTGGGATAATGATCTCCCGGTGGTGTGACCTGCCGTAAAATATCTCATCGAGAATTGTCTAAATGTTCCTTTACTGTAAATGATCTAGTTTCAGCTACCACAAGGCCAGCTCTCTCACCATGTTAAGATTCACAGTCAGTCCAAACCATCTCGGTCATCAAGAATTAACAGCGAAGCATGAGGGAAAAGATTCGGAGGGAGTCAGAGAAAGAGGAGTGAGTGAGGAAGGGCAAAGGAGAGTCATAACTAGAGAGAAACAGATCTGTCCAAGAAAGAGGACGATAATGATGTAGGCTGAAGATCGCGTTCTTTGTTCTTTAGACTTTGATAGACTATAAAGAGCTGTGCGTTGAATAAAATATGCGTTCATTGTTTCAAGCGATCCTGACTGTCACATAATTCAATCAAATTCTACATTAAACCTGTGAACTACAGCCATCGAAGCACCAGCTGCAGGACAAAAAATAGAAACCAGGGTCTCATTCAGCCATCAATTGCTCCACCCCTCCCTCCCTCCCTCCATCCGTCCATCCATCCACCGACCCATCCGCTCATCCATTCACCCACCCACCCACCCATCGATCCATGCACCTATCTATCCATCCATCCATCCATCCATCCATCCATCCATCCAATACCCATCCATCTATCCATCCACCCACCCATCTATCCATCCATCCATTCATCTCTCACATATAAACACATTTACAACGTAAGATGGGTGCCAGTGGTCTCGCCAAATTTAATGTACAGACATCAAACGCTATAGCTATCAGCAAATTTAGACTTAAAACTGTCAACAGAAAATGTTGGAGTTAGAAGATATCTAGTATGACACATTACTTTCATATCTGTCTGTTTGTGGTCAGATTTAACGGCGCATCAGGACGATTGTGACGATATTGTGCCTAGCACGGCTGAATACACGTCAGTTAACAGTCACAGGCCACACACTGTGGCAGAGTGTCCCCCCTCCCAAGCAAAAAATGAGCGAGGTGAGAATGACCTAGACAGGCGCTTGAGGACCATCTGCCTTCGTCTGCCCGGCTCAGAAGACCCTGGCCAAGGTCCAAGATCTGGCTGGCTGGAGTCATATTTAGCAATGAACAAGTTTATGCCTAAAGACAACAGAATAACCAGGACCAAGCCATTATATGGCATGCTTTTTGAAATGGACGGCCACTGCAAAGTGTCTTTTCCCAGAACGGCTTTTGATATTATTTTGAAAAGATTTGTTCCGACCAAGCGAACGGCTAGAAATTCCCGTCTAATTTTAGAATGAGGGTAAACACACTCAAAACCGTTCATCGTCATTGACATAGAAAAACATTATAAAAATGCACGGGACCGGTGACAACTGTTTTTTGGATATCGTGGTGGAGCGCTGACAATCTTCAGCTCTTTTTAGGAGAGGGGTACGTATAAACACTCCGGCTGGAATTTCCAGATTTGTGCTTGGTCCGATATGAACAATTGCACTGCCATAATTTCCAAATCACTTAAGATTTCTTTAACTGTATAAGATACAGTCCAGCTGGCCGGGAAGCTGGAAATACAGTTATCAGAATTATTTCATCATTGTTGTTGTTATCGTTTGTCTGTTTTTGACACAATGATGACGACAAAAGCTACTTACATGTCAGGCTGCTTGGAGAAAGTCTCCAATGCAAATTGTGATGAAGCCAATTTTTTCATCAAAACGGCCTTTGCCAATTTAAGAGTTAAGCTACAGCATGTTCAATCGCTAAAACAGTTTCTCTCCCGAGAGAGACAGCAAGTGAAACCGAACTTGAAATTTTCAAATTATTCCTCCAAAACTGTCAGTCTCACAGACAGGAAAATTCTCGTGGGACAGAAGAGACTGGCAAAAGACGAAAATGTCCAAAACTACAGAAAAGGCCGTCGAACTGTTAGAGATGATTAAAACCCTTAAAAGTACAAACTGTCACAGACTTTCAGAAGATGCTTCGCCACTTTTGACTTTAGAATGAATAATATGACACTTTGAATAGATATCTGCCGGTGCCAAAATTCTGGAGGAATGTCAAAAAAATGGTCATATCTTTGCTGAGGGATCTCCCACACTGGTGATTCTGGTGTGAATAATGTCTATCTATGAGCACACATTCAAAGTGGTAGACAAATTTGCGATGTCTACTGAACTATGTGAAGGATTTACCGAGGTAAACATTGGGGATGATATTTACCATCACATAGCCAGACCGAGTTCCACGGCGCGGACATAAAAGTGAGTACACTGGTCGCAGGCTAGAGTCTATCGATGTCGTGTCATGCTGAACAAGAAAAGGGAGATTTATTACTATAATTGATAAATTATCATTATCGCACTCATAGTATGTCAATATCTGGTGCGCGCATAGATAGATAGATAGATAGATAGATAGATAGATAGATATATAGATAGATAGATAGATAGATAGATAGATAGATAGA
>JBCAUA010230944.1:0-20603 GCA_038406235.1 Peronia verruculata | reverse complement strand
CCACCTTCCTCCATATATGTGCATACTAACTTCGTTCTCTTTCTGTGTCGGCCACTTTCTGATTCCCTACAAGTATGCAATTACTAACTCAGTTCTCCCTCTCTCAGTCCATAAGCTATCGACCACTCCCCCCTTCTTTGTATGTACCAAATAACAACGACATTTCTCTCTCCGCCCGTAAAACACCAACTGCAGCCAAGTCAAGTCACTCCTTATGTGTGTGTACTAATCCGTTCTCTCTCTCCGTCACCCACTGACCGTCCTCCTTAATATATATGTCCACAAACTCTGTTCTCTCTCTCGACCAGCCACTGACCAATTCCCTACAATTACTCAACTACTAACTTGACTTCCTCTCTCTCTCGCTGTCCGTAAAGCACCAACCACTCCCCCCCCCCCTTCAATCTCCATGCCCACTAACTTCGCTCTACCTCTCCATTCATCAGAAACCAACTGATCCTACAAACTCTCTCTCTCCTTGTCAGCCACTGACCACCTTCCTCCATGTATGTGCCTAGTAACCCTGCACTCTTCCTACATGAGCCACTATCTGATTCCCTACAAGTACGAAACTACTAACTCCATTCTCCATCTCCCCATCCATAAGCCACCGACCACTCCCCCATTCATTGTATGTGCCTTATAACTCCGATCTCTCTCTCTCTGTCCGTAAGCCACCGACCACTCTCCATTTCCTTGTACGTGTGCAATAAGTCTGCCATCTCTCTCCCTCCGTAAGCAACTGACTGCACCTGTAATCTTCGCTCTCTCTCTCCCCGTCAGCCAATGTCCACCGTCCTCCATATATGTGCATACTAACTTCGTTCTCTTTCTGTGTCAACCACTTTCTGATTCCCTACAAGTATGCAACTACTAACTCAGTTCTCTCTCTGTCCGTAAGCCACACTCCCCCCCCCCCTTCAATGTCCATGCCCACTAACTACGCTTTCCCTCTCCATTCATAAGACACCAACAGCTACTACTAACTCTATTCTCTCTCTCCTCGTCAGCCACTGACCACCTTCCTCCATGTATGTACCTATTAACTCTACACTCTTTTTACATGAGCCACTTTCTGATTCAATACAAATAGGCAACAACTAACTCAGTTCTCCCTCTCTCTGTCCATAAGCCACTGACCACTCCCCCTATTCCTTGTACGTGCCAAATTACTCCGATCTCTCTCTCTCTCCGTCCGCAAGCCACCGACTGCATCCAATTCCCGTCCTTCCATGTACATGCCCACTAACTCCTCTCTCTCTCTCTCTCTCATCAGCCACTGACCGCCCTCCTCTATGTCTGTACCTAACTCTGCGCTTTCTCTCTCTCCATCAGCCAATGACCAATTAGTTACAATTATGCAACTACTAACTCCAGTCTCTTTCCTTCTGTTCCTAAGTCACCGACCACTCCCCCACTTCCTTGTATGTGCCCACTAACTCCGCTATCTCTCTCCCTCCATGAGCAACCAACTGCTCCTACTATCTCCACGCTCTCTCCCCCTCAGGCACTGTCCACCTTCCTCCATATATGTGCATACTAACTTCGTTCTCTTTCTGTGTCGGCCACTTTCTGATTCCCTACAAGTATGAAACTACTAACTCAGTTCACCCTCTCTCTGTCCATAAGCCACTGACCACTCCCTCATTCCTTGTACATGCACAATAACTCCGATCTCTCTCTCTCCATCCGTAAGCCACTGACTACAGCCAATTCCCATCACTCCATATGTGCGTGCCTACTAATATTAACTCCTCTCTCTCTCTCCAGCCACTGACCGCCCTCCTCTATGTCTGTGCCTAACTCTGCTCTTTCTCACTCTCCATCAGCCAATGACCAATTAGTTACAATTATGCAACTACTAACTCCACTCTCTTTCCTTCTGTTCCTAAGCCACAGTCGACTTCCCTTATTCCTTGTACATGCCCAATGAGTACGCTCTCTCTCTTTCTATTCGTAAACCACCGACTACAGCCAATTTCCGTAACTCCATGTGCGTGCCTAATATCTCCGATCTCTCTACCCGTCAGAAACTGACTGCCCTCCTTCATGCATGTGCCTACTAAATCTACTCTGTCTCTTTGTCAGCCACTGACTAATTCCATTGCAACTATTAACTTTGCTCTCTCTATGTCTGTAAGCCACCGACCACTCCACCAATTCAATGTATGTGCCCACTAACTGCGCTATCTCTCTCCCTCCGTAAGCACACGACTGCACCTACTATCTCCGCTCTCTCTCCCCATCAGCCACTGTCCACCTTCCTCCATATATGTGCATACTAACTTCGTTCTCTTTCTGTGTTGGCCACTTTCTGATTCCCTACAAATATGAAACTAATAACTCAGTTCTCCCTCTCTCCGTCCGTAAGCCATCGACCACCCCCCTTCTTTATACGTACCAAATAACAACGCCCTCTCTCTCTCCGTCCGTAAGCCACCGACTGCAGCCAAGTCAAGTCACTACCTATGCGTGCCTACTAACTCCACTCTCTGTCTCCGTCAGCCACTGACCGTCCTCCTTAAAATTTGTCCACAAACTCTGTTCTCTCTCTCGACCAGCCACTGACCAATTCCCTACAATTACTCAACTACTAACTCGACTCTCTCTCTCTGTCCGTAAGCCACCAACCACTCCGCTCCTTCAATGTCTATGCCCACTAACTACGCTTTCCCTCTCCATTCATAAGCCACCGACCAATCCTACTAACTCTGCTCTCTGTCTCCTCGTCAGCCATTGACCACCTTCCTCCATGTATGTGCCTACTAACTCTTCTCTCTTTCTACACGATCCACTTTCTGATTCCCTACAAGTACGCAACTACTAACTCCGTTCTCCTTCTCTGTCCGTAAGCCACCGACCACTCCCCCATTCCTTGTATGTGCCCAATAACTCCGATCTCTCTCTCTCTCTCTGTCTGTAAGCCACCAACTACTCCCCCCTTCCTTGTATGTACCTAATAACTCCGCTCACTCTCTTTCCATCCGTAAACCACCAACTGCAGCCAATTCCTGTCACACCGTGTCCGTGCTTAGCTTAACTCCGCTCTTTCTCCCCGTCAGCCACTGTCCGCCCTCCTCCATGTCTGTACCAAACTCTCTCTCTCTCCATCAGCCAATGACCAATTCCTTACAATTATACAACTACTGACTCCAGTCTCTTTCCTTCTTTTCCTAAGCCACCGACCTCTCCTCCCCTTCCTTGTACATGCCCAATGACTCCGCTCTCTCTCTTTCTGTTCGTAAACCACTTACTACAGCCAATTTCCGAAACTCCACGTGCGTGCTTAAGAACTCCAATCTCTCTACCCGTCAGACACTGACCACCCTCCTTCATGTATGTGCCTACTAAATCTGCTCTGTCTCTCTGTCAGCCACTGACTGATTCCATTGCAACTATTAAATTTTGCTCTCTCTATGTCTGTAAGCAACCGACCACTCCACCAATTCAATGTATGTGCCCACTAACTACACTCTCTCTCTCCCTCAGTAAGCCACCGACTCCACCTATTGTCTCCGCACTCTCTCCCCGTCAGCCACTGAGCACCCTGCTCCATGTGTGTGCCTACTAACTCCGCTCTCTCTCTCTCTCTGCCAGCCTATTACAGATTCCCTTACAAGTATGCTACTACTAACTCCACCCTCTTTCCTTCCGTTCATAAGCCACTGACCACTCCCACCTTCCATGCATGTGCCCATTAACTCCGCTCTCTTTCTTTCCATCCGTATGACACTAACCATGCCCAATGCCCCCCCACACACACACACACTCCATATGCGTGCCTACTACTACTACGTCCGGTCTCTTCCTGTCAGCCACAGACAGCCCTCTTTCATGTATGTGCCTAGTCACTGGATTCTCTCTTTTTGCCAACCTCTGACCGATTCACTACAAGTGTGCAACTACTAACTTTGCTCTCTCTCTCTCTCCGTCCACTCCCCCACCATTCGCTGTTCATGCCAACTAACTCCGCCACTGACCAATTCCCGTAGGACACGGACCGACCACTCCACCCTTTCAATAAATGTGTCCAACAACTTCGCTCTCTCTCTCTCCATCTGTAAGCCACCAACTGCTCCTAAAAAACCCAACTCTCTCTCCTCGTCAGCTGATAACAATCCTCTTTGTATGTGCCTACTAACTCTTCTCTTTCTACGTGAGGCACTGACCAATTCCCTACAAAACGCAACTACTAACTCCCATCTCTATCTCCGTCCGTAAGCCACCGACCACTCCCCTATTCCTTATATGTGCCCATTAAACTCCACTCTCTCTTTCTTCATCAATCTGCAACCGACTGCACCCAATTCCCCCCACTCCATGTGTGTGCCTACTAAGTCAACTCTCTCTCTCTCTCTCTGCCAGCCACTGACCGCCCTTCTCCATATGTGTTTACAAACTCTGATCTCTGTCTCCGTCACCCACTGTCTGATTCCTTACAAGTGCTCAACTACTAGATCTAACTCCACTCTCTCACTCTCTCCGTCCGTAAGAAATGGACCACTCCGCCCCTTCAATGTATGTGCCCATTAACTACACTCTCTTTCTTTCCATCTGTATGACATTGACCATGCCCAATCCCACATCCCCCCCCCGCTCCATATGCATGCCTACTAAGTCTGCTCTCTATCTCCGTCAGCCACTGACCGTCTTCCTCCACATATGTGCCTACAAGCTTAGTTTTCTCTCTATGCCAGTCACTGACTAATTCCCTACAAGTTTGCAACAACTAACTCGACTCTGTCTCTCTCTCCGTCCATAAGCCACCGACCACTACACCCTTTCAATGTGCCTGCCCACTATCTACACTCTCCCTCTCCATTCGTAAGCCACCAGCTGCACCTACTAACTCTGCTCTCTCTCTCCCGTCAGCCACTGACCACCTTCCTCCATGTATGTGCCTACTTTCATTCTCTTTCTATTTCTGCCACTTTCTGATTCCCTACAACTACCCAACTCCGTTCTCTCTCTCTCCGTCCGTAAGCCACCGAATGTAGCCAATTCCCATCACTCCATGTGCATGCCTACTAACTCAGAACTCTCTCTCCATCAGCCACTGACTGCCCTCTTTGATGTCTGTTCCTAACTCGGCTCTCTGTCTCTCCATCAGCCAATGCCTGATTCCTTACAGTTATGCAAAAACAGCGCCCAATTCCCCCCCCCCCCCCCAACCACTACAGGTGCGTGCCTACTTAATCCGCTCTCTTTTTGTCAGCCACTGACTGCCCTCCTCCATATATGTGCCTACAAACTCTGTTCTCTGTCTCCGTCAGCTGCTGACCAATTCCCTACAAGTACGCAACTACCATCTTCGCTCTCTCTCTCTCTCCCTCCTCCATGTCTGTGCATACTAACTCCGCTCTTTATCTTCATCAGCCACTGACCAATTGCCTAATGTAATGCAACTACTAACTCCACTCTCCTTCCTTCTATTTGTAAGCCACCAACCACTCCCCCCTTCCATTTATGTGCCCATTAACTTCGCTCTCTTTCTTTCCATCCGTATGACACAGACCGTGCCTACTAAGTCCGTTCTTTAACTTTGTCATCCACTGACCGCCCTCCTCCATATATGTGCCTACAAACTCTGTTCTCTGTCTCCGCAGGCCACTGACCAATTTCCTACAAATACGAGACCAATATCTCTGCTCTCTCTCTCTCCGTCCATTAGCCACTGACCACTCAACCCCTTCAATATATGTGCCCACCTACTACGCTGTCTCTCTCCATCCATAAGCCACCAACTGCTCCTACAAACTCTGCTCTCTCTCCCCGTCAGCTGATAACCCTGTTTATGTGCCTACTAACTCTACTCTCTTTCTAAGTCAGGCACTGACCAATTTCGTACAAGACGCAACTACTAACTCCGCTCTCTCTCTCTCTCCGTCTGTAAGCAACCGACCGCGCCAATTCCCATCACTCAATGTGCATTACTACTAAATAAGCTCTCACCCCGCCAGCGACAGACCACCCTCCTTCTTGTATGTGTCTACTAACTCCATTCTCTCTCTCCGCCAGCCACTGACCGATTCCCCTCAAGAACGCAACTGCTAACTCCACTCTCTCTCTCCGTCCGTAAGCCACTGACCACTCCCCCCCCCCCTTCAATGTTCATGCCCACTAACTCTGCTCTCTCTCTCTTTCTATCCATAAGCCACTGACCACCCTCCTCCATATATGTGTCTACAAACTCTGATCTCTATCTCCGTCATCCACTGACCAATTTCCTACAAATACACAATTACTAGATCTAACTCCGCTCTCTCTCTCCGTCCGTAAGCCAATGACCACTCCCCCCCCCCTTCAATAAATGTGCCCTCTAACTACGTTCTCTCTCTCCATCCCTAAGCCACCGACTGCTCCTACAAACTCCGCACTCTCTCCCCATCAGCTGATAACCCTCATCTATATATGTGACCACTAACTCTGCTCTCTTTCTATGTCAGGCACTGACCAATTCCCTACAAGACGCAACTACTAACTCCCCTCTCTCTCTCCGTCCGTAAGCCACCGACCGCATCAATTCCTGTCAATCCATGTGCGTGCCTACTAAATTTGCTCTCTCGTCGTAAGCCACAGACCACCCTCCTTCTTGTATGTGTCTACAAATTCCGTTCTCTCTCTCCGTCAGCCACTGACCAGTTCCCGACAAATATGCAACTACTAACTTCGCTCTCTCTCTCTCTCTCTCCATCTATAAGCCACTGACCACTCACACCCCCCCCCCTCCTCCTTCCATGTTCGTGCCCACTAACTCCGCTCTACCCCTCTCCATTCGTAAGCCACCGACAAATGCCAATTCCCGTCACTCCATGTGCGTGCCTACTAAGCCTGCTCTCTCTCTCCGTCAGCCACTGACTGCCCTCCTCCATATTTGTGCCTACCAACTCTGTTCTGTCTCCGTAAGCTACTGACCAATATCCTACAAGTATGCGATTACTAACTCCGCTCTCTCTCTCCGTCCGTAAGCCACCGACCACTCCACCCCTTCAATGTATATGCCCATTAACTACGCTCTCAGTCTTTCCACCCGTAGGACACTGACCATGCTCAATCCCAGCCCCCCACCCCCTCCACTCCATATATGTGCCTTCTAAGTCCGCTCTGTCTTTTTGTCAGCCACTGACTGCCCTCCTCCATATATGTGCCTACAAACTCAGTTCTCTTTCTCCACCAGCCACTGACCAATTCCCTACAAATTATGAAACTACTAACTCGACTCTCTCTCTTTTTGTCCTTTATCCACTGACCACTCCGCCCCTTCAATGTGCGTGCCAACTAACTACGCTCTCCATTCGTAAGCCACCGACTGCTCCTACTAACTCCGCTCTCTCTCTCCCCATCAGCCACTGACCACCTTCCTCCATGTATGTGCCTACTAACTTCATTCTCTTTCTATGTCAGCCACTTTCTGATTCCCTACAAGTACTCAACTTCTAACTCCATTCTCCCTCTCTCCGTCCGTAAGCCACCGACCACTCCGCCCCTTCAATGTATGTGCCCACTAACGACGCTCTTTCTTTCCATCTGTATGACACCGACCGTGCTCAATCCCACCTCCACCTCCCACTCCATATGCGTGCCTACTAAGTCCACTCTTTATGTCCTGACCACCCTCCTTCATATATGTGCCTACAAACTCAGTTCTCTCTCTCCGCCAGCCACTGACCAATTCCCTGTAAGTACGCAACTGCTAACTCGACTCTCTCTCTCTCCATCTGTAAGCCACTGACCACTCCGCCCTTTCCTTGTACATGCCCACTACTCTTCTCTCTCCCTGTCCATCCGTATGACGTCGACTGCATCCAATTCCTTCCACTCCATATGCATGCCTACTAACTCCGCTCTCTCTCCCCGTCAGCCAATGACTGCCCTCCTCCATATATGTGCCTACTAACTCATCTTTCTCTCTTGGTCGGCCACTGACCAATTTCTTACAAGTACGCAACTTCTAACTCCACTCTCTCTGTTTGTCCATAAGCCACAGACCACTCTGCCCTTCCATGTATGTGCCCACTAACTACACTTTCTCTCTGCATCCGTAAGCCACCAATTGCTCCTATCTCCGCTCTCTCTCCTCGTCAGCCAATGACAACCCTCCTCCATGTATGTGCCTACTAACTCTGCTCTCTTTCTACGTCAGCCACTGACCAATTCCCTACAAGTACACAACTACTAACCCTTCTCTCTTTCTGTCCATCTGTAAGCCACCGACCGTTCCCCCATTCCTTATATGTGGCCAGTAACTCTACTCTCTCTTTCTTCATCAATCTGCCACAAACCGCACCCAATTCCCCCCACTACAGGTGCGTGCCTACTAACTGCGCTCTCCCTCTCCTCATCAGCAACTGACTGCCCCCTATATGTAATGCCTACTTACCCAGCTCTTTCTCTGTCCAGCATTAGCCAATGACCAACCTCTTTACACATGTGCCTACTAACTATGCTCTCTCTCTCTCTCTGTGGCATTAGCCAAGCACCAACCTGTTTTATGCAAGTGACTACTAAGTCAGCTTTTTCTCTGTCCAGCACTAGCCACTGATCCTCCTGTTTGTGTATGCATATTGTTAGCGAAGAGATAAATGACAAAATGTTCTTAGAAATACTTACTGGTATATATTACACCAGGCACACTCAATTTTTCTTATTTCTGTTGTTTTCATGTGTTTTTTATTCAGGGGCTTATGTATGCTCATAAAATGACCAACGGATTTGAGTCCAGTACTTTATGGCTTATGAAAAAAACTCTAGTAGTTTTCCATCAATATTTAGTTATGTATTGAGTTTTTTTTTCTCTTTTGACTCCTTGCCTTCAATGGCTTGAAATGAGGAACAAGAAAGCAAGAACTGTTTCCAAGATTTTCTTCCTGAAGTAGTTCAGTTACTGAAAATCTTCATCACTTGCAGCCTGCCTTCTTGTGCTTATCAAGGTATGCTGACCTGAATTCAGTAAACAAAGTATGACATTAAGATTGATCTGACAGTTTGTTACAAATTTTCTGCCAGCATCGGTTGCTCTATTAAAGTTGAAACTTTAATGTGTTATTGATCGAAAAGAATAGCAAACGTTTTGTTTGATCCATTATCAAGAGATGAATGAAACTGAACCCAATTTCAGCACTTCGGCCCAGTGCTTTTAGATCATTATTGGACTTTTTCTACAATGTTAATCTGACTTTTTGCTCTGGTTTTGCAATATCACCTGTTTAACTTATTTGCCCTTCATCTTGATAGAAAAATCTTTCTGGTTATCCATCAGTTTTTTCCTATTGCCCCACAGATCTCTCTGTACTGTGCAAGGCTGATGCTGGAAATAACGGGCACAATGTCTGTTGATACATCTGATTTTCCCAGTGTGCGAGAAAACTATCAGAGATAAAAAAGGTGAGCACTGATGTCTTTTTTTACTATGTCTCTTTTTTTCATGTACCTTATGTATGGCTATCAATTTTACTGGTATCAGGGATGTCAATTTTCCTACTTTAGCAGGATTTCCTATTTTTTGACTGTCAGTAATTTCTCTTTTGGCCCCAAATACAGCATTATTTTCTATTAAAATACATCAGTTTTATATGCTGCTAAGGAATATGCCAGGAACTTTTCCTACTTTTTTCATGGAAACAGATTGACATCCCTGTGGTATGCTCGATACCCAACCAGCTCTAGTATACAGGACCAGGATCCTTTGAAAACATATCAGTGTTTGTAGAATCTTTCCATATTCTGGCTGCCTGGTTAAATTGATAATCCACTGGCATTAGAACCAGAGCTGTTCATTTACTATATATTATATATTTGTATTTCAAGATTACATCTAATTTGTAACTTCTCCTGAAATAGACCATCCATATTCAACAATTCCAAGAAGAAAAAAAACAACAAAAGAACCTGGTTAAAATGAGAAAGCATAAATAGTCCAAATCTGTTTTTGTATGTGTTTATCTTTTGTTTTACCATATATCGCACACTATTTTTTAAGTGCGTTAAATTTTTTTATTTGAATTATTTTCAAAACTACTTTTGGCTAAAGTAAACGCTCTGTCATTGACCAGAATGTTTTAGAGTTCAGTTAGTGTAATCTTTGGCTGTATCCACACAGGTTCAAGTGCTGACCAGCTCAAACCATGGATTGTCACTCAGCATAGCACATGGACAACCATGAGTGAGCAGTGATGTAGGTAAGACTCAAATGTAGAGCATGACCTGAGCATGTGCACTAAACAATACCCATGTAGCTGTATATTCATTGTACCAGTCATCAAACTGCTTTATTCATATAAAATGTACTGGCTAAAGTACATGTTGGAATCTCATCTGTTATTCCAGTTTGTTTTCCTTTGAAGTGTTTTCCCTGTTTGTTCTCCATTGAAACCAAGTTGTGCATGTCAGCCACATGGCTAAAGAGAAAGTTGATGTATATCTTGTGCTGTACATCTGCAGTATGGACCGGGACCATCCAGAGGAATTCCCCCATTCAGTCATCCATCATCGCTACTAATGGTGACTGAAGTGCCCACTACAATGAACTGGACAGGGAGGAGTAACTTAGTCAGTGAGTCTAAAACTAGAGACATTGCTAGTAAGATTTGTTTTTGCCACTATACAATGGGAAAAAAGTCAGACGTTAGTAATTCTACTTTGAATGAAGTAAATTAAGTCCAGGACTGATTACATAATAACAGAATAAATACCATAACTAGGGGATGATTGCTGCTATTAATTCGCTTTTGTTCTTACAATGGAAATTTTTGGAGAGAATTAAAAGTATAGGAGACCTGCAGGTTTCTCCTGACATTATATATGTGATCTGTGTTCATCTCCTCAGAAATTTGACTCTTAAAATCCGTGTCTCCATTTGCCCACTTTGACGTTCTGACCGAGTTCAAAGTTATGAACAAGGTAGGTAACCTTTTTTGCCAATCATTCATTGTGTACAGGAATGTTTTTACAAGTGTTTTGTGCTTGAACTCATTTTAAAATCTACTTTTGGCTATAGCAAAAGTTCTGTAATTCACCATCATGTTTTGACTTGACTTCAGTTAGATGTAATATTTGACTACATCCACACAGATTCATTTGTTGGCCAGCTCAAACCATGGATTGTCACCCAGAGTAGTCTGTGGACGACCATGAGTGAGCAATGATGAAGGTAAGACTCAAATGTAGAGCATGGCCTGACCATGTGCTCCAAACAATACCCATGTAGCTGTACATTCATTGTACCAGTCATCAAAACCGCTTTATTCATATTATATGTACTTGTAAAAGTATAAAATGTTGGAAACTTATGTTATCCCTCTTTGTTCTTGTTTTGACCAAGCTGTGCATGTCATCATTTGCTAATATATCTTGTATTGTACATCTCCAGTATGGAAATTCCCCCCACCACTATTATCCAGCATGGACTACTTATGGTGACTCAAGTGCCCACTACAATGAACTGGACAGGGAGGAGTGGTGTCAGTGAGTTCAAAATTAGAGACATTGCTAGTATGATTGTTTCAGCTACCATACAATGTAAAAAAAAATCAGAAATATGATTACACCTACTTTGAGTAAAAGTAAATATTAAGCCTAGGATTGATTACATAATAACAGAGTAAATACAATAACCAGGGGATGATTGCAGCTGTTCAGTTGCTTTTGTTCTTAGAATGGAAATTGCTGGAGAGAATTAAAAGTATTAGAGACCTGCAGGTGTCTCCTGATATTCTAATAATTATATAAGTGATCTGTATTCATCTCCTCAGGAATACGACTCTTAAAATGCATGTCTCCACCTGTCCACATTGATGCTCTGACTACAGTACATCCTATGAGCGAGGTAGGTTAGCTTCTTTAGTCAGAAATTGATTGCATACAGGAATGTTTTTACAGATGTTTTGTGTTTGAGCTTTTTTTTAAATCTACTTTTGGTTATAGCAAAAGTTCTGTTATTCACCATCATGTTTTGACTTGACTTCAGTTAGATGTAATCTTTTGCTGCATCCACACAGATTCACTTGCTGACCAGCCTCAAACCATAGATTGTCACCCAGAGTAGCGTATGGACGACCATGAATGAGCGGTGATGAAGGTAAGACTCAAATTATGGCCTGACCATGTGCTCCAAACAATACCCATGTACTTGTACATTCACTGACTCAATCACCAAATTGCTTCTTTCATATAAAATGTTCTAGGTAAAAGTACATGATAGAGTCTCGGCTCTTATCCCTGTTTGTTCCCCTTTGAAACCAAGTTGTGCATGTTGGCCACATCACTAATGAGAAAATAGAGGTATATCTTGTATTGTACATCTGCAGTATGGTTCTGGACCATCCAGAGGAGTTCCCGCATCTAGTCATCCAGCATTACTACTCTTGGTGACTCAAGTGCCTACATCAGGTAACTGGAAGGGCAGGAGTGATGTTGTCTGTGAGTTCAAGGCTAGAGACATTGCTATTAATATTGTTTCTGCATCATACAATTGGAACAAAAAAATCGTAAGTAATCATACTGAAGCAAAGTAAATATAAATGTTAAGTCCACAATTCTGGGCATGATTACAGATATTGAGTCCCTTTTGTTCTGACAATGGAATTTTTTAAATTTTTTTTTAAGTACATTAAACCTGCAGGTGTCTCTTTATATTTTTATATGGGTGATCTGTTTTGATCTCCTCAGGAATACCACTCTGGACATCTATGGCTCCGTTTGTCCACATTGATGCTCTGATTACACATTGTGAGTAAAATAGGTAGGCTTTAGTCATTCTTGTCATACAGGAATGTTTTTACAGATAATTTGTGTTTGAACTCATTTTGAAAGCTACGTCTGGCTGTACCAAAAGTTCTGTTATTCACCATCATGTTTTAAGTTGATTTCGGTTAGATCTAAATCTTTGGCTGCATCCACAGAGATTTACTTGCTGACCAGCGCAAACCATGGATTGTCACCCAGAGTAGCATATGGATGATCAAAAGAGTGAGCAGTAATGAAGGTAAGACTCAGATATAGAGCATAGTCCGACCATGTGCTGCAAACAATACCCATGCCCCTGTACATATATCTTCTACTGTACATCTGCAGTATGGTCCTGAGGAATTCCCTCATCCCTTCATCCAGCATCACTACTAATGGTGACTCAAGTGCCAACAACAATGAACTGGAAGGGCAGGAGTGATGTTGTCAGTGAGTTCAAAATTAGAGACATTGCTAGTAAAATTGTTTCTGCATCATACAATTAAAACAAAGAAAAATTAAAAATCACAAGTTAGTAATCATACTGAAGTAAAATAAATATAAATGTTAAGTCCACAGTTGTTTGCATAACTACACTATAAATATCATAACTGGGAATAATGGCTGCAATTTAGTCCCTTTTGTTCTTACAATGGAGTTTTTTTTTTAAAGGTACAGTAAACCTGCAGGTGTCTCTTGATATTTTTATATATTTGTCTGTTTTGATCTCCTCAGGAATATCACTCTGGACATCTATGGCTCCATTTGTCCTCATTGACACCCTGAATACATATTGTGAGAAAGGTAGGCATGCTTCTTTAGTCATTCGTTTCATTCAGGAATGTTTTTACAGATGTTTTGTGTTTGAAGTCATTTTGAAAGCTACGTCTGGCTGTACCAAAAGTTCTGTTATTCACCATCATGTTTTGATTTCAGTTAGATCTAAATCTTTGACTGCTTCCACAGAGATTTACTTGCTGACCACCTCAAACCATGGATTGTCACTCAGCGGAGCGTATGGATGACCACAAGTTAGTAGTGATGAAGGTAAGACTCAAATATAGAGCCCGGCATGGCCACATGTTCCATACAAGATCCATATAGCTATACATCCACTCTACCATACCAGTCATCAAACTGCTTTATTCATATTTAATGTTTGTGGTAAAAGTATATGCTGGGAAATCATCTGTTAGTTATTTTGGAAAAGGGTGTGCATGTCAGCCACTTTGGTAATGAGGAAGGTGATGGAAACGGCCCATTCTGCTGACCACATCCATACCGGTACAGCTGACCAAAGCGCTGTACAACATGCTGTGTGGTCTGTAGCATCATTGGGAGATGCACTAATACACGGTATAAGTCACAGAAACACATTTTGTTTGCATTGAGTTTCTTCTATATTATTAAATCACAACCATCATTTTATTGACCAATGACAACCCACCAAATAGGGGACATTTCTTGTGTCAGCTTCTGTTGGTCTGAGCAGTAATATCACTGTTGGCTGAGTGTAATTTCTGTCTGACAAGTCTCAAGTTGTCAGTCTGTTGGTTTAAAAATAAAGTAAAAAAAGAAGTCAATAAATCGCAAATCTTCTGTAATTTTGTCCTCCATTTGTAGGAGCACCATACCTGTGGGAAAAATGTGTTTTTTTTTGTGTGTGTGTTTTTTTTTTTTTTTTTGCTGTTTGAGGTTATTGAATCATACATAAAATATTGACACTTGAAAACAACTTTCACAGTCGAAGAAATAATAACACAAGCCCTAAGACTGACAAAACAATATTCATAAATTTAATAAGAAATGTGTCTCAAGGTGAAAAGAATTTTTTAGACTTATACGGTTTTCCACCACTTAGGAAAGAAAGCTGCAAAATATTAAAAGCATCCTTCAGTCTTATTTATTTTATGTGATTGAATACAGTAGAATTAAAAAAACAAAATATGCTTAATGATAAGTGTTCCCACAACTAAATTTGAAATTAAGTTAGATTATCGAAACACTTGTCCACCTTGTTCAGAATCAACTTGAAACAGACATTTAACTCAGTGTATGCATCTCAACAGATTGACTTGCCAACCTCACACTGTCTACTATGAGGGAGCATGACAAAGGTAAGACTTGATGCAGCTGTCCTCGGACAGTTTGACAGCCTGCTACATTGAAACCCCAGCTTTCGGGCGCAGTCTGTGCAGTTTTCATTCTTCTTGTCAGGTAAGCTATTTAATCATCTTACAGATTTTATTTGTCCACATCCAAATTCTTGATCCTTATCAAATTTCTGCACAAAGTTCTCTTTCCAGATCTAGCAAAGTTTCCAGGATATGGACCCTTTCCTTCCAAATTTAGTATTTTGATAGTTACATAAGAGTGCTCACTTCTCTTCTATTGTAAATCTTTATTGAAGTTTGTCATACTTGTCTCTCCAGGTTGTGGTTTTAAAGTTTATGTTGAGTGATGTTTGTTTTCTATCCCATTTTCTTTATTGTTCAGAATGTATTGGAGAAGATCCCGCCAAACACTGATGTCACTAACTCCAGCCTAACACTCATGTCACTAACTCGCTGCTTGCTTTCCCAAGCTCAGCCACAAACAACCTTTTTTATATCCCTCTCCATCCGTCGACCACCGACCGCCCTCCACCCCAACCCCCCTGCATATCCGTGTCTACTAACTCCGTTCTCTCTCCCTGTCAGCCACTGACCTCCATCCTTCGTGTATGTGCCTACTAACGCCGCATTCTCTCTCTCCGTCAGCCACTGACCAATTCCCTACAAGTACGCAACTACTAACTCCACTCTCTCGCTCTCCATCTGTAAGCCACCGACCACTCCCCCCTTCAATGTACCTCCCCACTAACTCAGCTCTCTCTCTCCATCCGTCTGCCACTGACCGCGCCCAATTTCCCCTACTCCATGTGCATTCCACTCTCCCTCCCTGACGGCAATTAACCACCTTCCACCATGTATGTGCCTACTAGCTCCGCTCTCTTCTCTCCGTCCGTAAGCCACCGACTACCGCCAATTCCCGTCACTCCATGTGCGCGCATACTAACTCGGCTTTCTCTTCCCGTCAGCCACTGACCGCCCTCCTCCATGTATGTGCCTACTAACTTCGCTCTCTCTCTCTCTCTCCCCGTCAGCCACTGACCGATTCTCTACATGTTAAACTACTAACTTGGCTCTCTTGCTCTCTATCCGTAAACCACCAACCACTCCCCGCCTTTCATGTACATACCAACTCCCCTCTCTCTGTCTCCGTCTGAAAACCATCAACCGTGCCCAGTTCCTCCCACTCTAAGTGTGTGCCTACTAACTCCGTTCTCTGTCCCTGTCAGCCACTGACCACGCTCCTCAATGTATGTGCCTACTAACTCTGCTCTCTCTCACCGTCAGCCACTAACCGATTCTCTACAAGTATGCAACAACTAACTCCGTTCTCTCTCATCATCCGTAAGCCACCGACCACTTAACCCCCATTCCTCGTACGTGCCCACTAATCCGCTCTCTTCTCTCCGTCCGTAAGTCACCGACTACCGCTAATTCCCATCACTCCATGTGCGCGCACACTAACTCCGCTCTCTCTAGACGTCAGCCACTGACCGCCCTCCTCCATGTATGTGCCTACTAATTTCGCCACAGACCACTCCATGCCTTTCATGTACATACCCACTAACTCCCCTCTCTCTGTCTCCGTCCGAAATCCATTAACCGCGCCCAACTCCTCCCGCTCTAAGTGTGTGCCTACTAACTCCGCTCTCTGTCCCTGTCAGCCACTGACCACGCTCCTCCATGTATGTGCCTAATAACCTGGTTCTCTCTCTCCGTCAGCCACTGCCCGATTCTCTACAAGTATGCAACATTTAACTCTGCTCGCTCTCTCACAGCTCGTAAGCCACCGACCACTCCGCCCCTTCAATGTATGTGCCCACTAACTCCGCCCTCCTCGATGTATGTGTCTACTAACTCAGTTCTCTCTCTCCGTCAGCCACTGACCGATTCCCTACAAGTATGCAACAACTATCTCTGCTCTCTTTCTCTCCATCCATATGACACTGACTGTGTCCAATCCCCCCACTCCATGTGCATGCTTACTAAGTCCACTCTCTCTCCGTCAGCTGCTGACCGCTCTCTTCCATATATGTGCCTACAAACTCTGTTCTTTCTCTCAGCCAGCCACTGACCAATTCTCTACAAGGACGCATCAACTACTAACTCTGCTGTCTCTCTCTCTCCATCCGTAAGCCGCCGACCACTCCGCCCCTTCAATGTATGTGCCTACTAACTCCGCTCTCTCTCCCCGTCAGCCACTGACCACACTCCTCCATGTATGTGCTTACTAACTCTGCTCTCCTTCTAGGTCAGCCACTGACCAATTCCTGTTTTATTTATGTGCCTACTAACTCAGCTTTTTCTTTGCCCAGTGCTAGCCTCTGATCCTCCTGTTTATGTATGCATACTGTCAACGAAGAGTTAAAAGACATGTTCTTAAATAATACCTATTGATATATATCATACCAGGTACCCTCAGTTTTTCTTGCTTCTGTGTTTTTTCATGCATTTCATTCAGGGGCTCGAGTACGCTCATAAAATGACCAATGGATTTGAGTCCAGTACTTTATGGCTTATGCAAAAAAATCTAGTAGTTTTCAGTCAATATTTACTTATGTATTAATGAATTTTCTTCTCTTTTAACTCCTTGCCTTCAATGGCTTGAAATGAGGAACAGGAAAGCAAGAAGTGTTTCCAAGAGTTTCTTCCTAAAGAAGTTCAGTTACTGGAAATTTTCATCACTTGCTGCCTGCCTGCTTGTGCTTATCAAGGTATGCTGATTTGAATTCAATAATCAAAGTATGACATTAAGATTGATGTGACAGTTTGGTACAAATTTTCTGCCAGCCCTTATTGCTCTATTAAAGTCGAAACTTAAATGTGGCATTGATCGAAAAGAATAGCAAAAGTGTTTTTTTTTTATCCATTATCAAGAGATGAATGAAACTGAACCCAATTTCAGCACTTCAGCACAGTGCTTTTTAGATCACTATTGAAGGAGGACTTTTTCTACAATGTTAATTTGACTTTTCGCTCTGGTTTTCCAATATCACCTGTTTAACTTATTTGCCCTTCATCATGATAGAAAAATCTTTTTGGTTATTCATCACTTTTTTCCTTTTGCCCCACAGATCTCTCTGTAATGTGCAAGGCTGATGCTGAAAATAACGGGCACAACAACGTCTGTTAATACATCTGGTATTCCCAGTGTTCGAGAAAACTATCAGAGATAAAAAAAAAAGGTGAGCACTGATGCCTTTTAACTTCATACTGTCTCTTTTTTTTTTTTATGTACCCTGTTATACATGGCTATGTTTTAGTGGTAAGCTTGATACCCAGCCAGCTTCAGTACAGTATACTAGGATCCATTAAAACCATTTCAGAATCTGTAGAATCTTTCCGTATTTTGGCTGCCTGGTTAAATTGAGAATTCACATGTAATTAGAGCTAGAGCTATTCATTTACTGTATATATATTTGTATATATATATGCCACCGACCAGTTATATATACATGTGTGTGTGTATAAAGATTACATCCAAATTGTAACTTCTTCTCAGATAAAACATCCCTTTCTAACAATCCAAGGAAAAAGAACCCAGTGACCTAGTTAATTAAAAATAAGAAAGCTTAAATGGTCTACTTTTTTGTGTGTGCTCTTTTGTTTCTCCATATGTCTTACACTATTTTTTAATTGCTTCACAATTTTTTTTAAAAAATTATTTTCAAAACTTTTTTTTTTTTTTGGCTAAAGTAAAAATTCTGTCATTGATCAGAATGTTTTGGTTTCAGTAAGATCTAATCTTTGGCAGCATCCACACAGATTCTCTTGCTGATCAGCTGACCAGCTGAAACATGGATTGTCACCCAGCGTAGCGCATGGACAACCAGGAGGGAGCGGTGGTGAAGGTAAGATTCAAATGTAGAGTATGGCCTGAAGATGTGCTCCAGTTATTTTTCATGTAGCTGTGCATTCATTGTACCAGTCATCAAAGTGCTTTATTCATATAAAATGTATTGATAAAAGTACCTTTTGGAATCATGTGTGTTTTCCTTTGAAGTGTTTTCACTGTTTGTTCTCCTTTGAAAAAAATTGTCCATGTCAGCAACATTGCTAATGAGAAAGTTGATGTATATCTTGTACAGTCCATCTGCAGTATGGACCGAGACCATCCAGAGGGATTCTCCCATCCAGTCATCAGCATCACTACCTACTAATGGTGACTCAAGTGCCCACTAAATGAACTGGAACAGGGAGGAGTAACATTGTCAGTGAGTCCAAAACTAGTAAGGTTCTACTTCCAAAGAAAAGGGGGAAAAATTAGAAGTTGCTTATCATACTTTGAGTAAAGTGAATAGTTAGTCTAGGAATATTTACATAATAACAGAATAAATAACATAACTGGGCATGATGGCAGTTGCTTTTCTTTGTTACAATATAAATTTTTGGACAAAAATAAAAAGGTGTCTCCTGATATTATTATATTTAAGTAATCTGTGTTCATCTCCTCAGGAAGACGATTCTTAAACTCCATGTCTCCATTTGTCCACATTGACGCTCTGACTGTGGTACATGTCATGAGTAAGGTAGGTTAACTTCTTTGGTAGGTCATTCATTGCATACATGAATGTTTTACAAGTGTTTTGTGTTTGAACTCATTTAGAAACCTACTTTTGGCTGTAGCAAAAGTTCTGTCATTCACTACATTCACTATCATGTTTTGACTTGACTTCAGTTAGATGTAATCTTTTGCTGCATCCACACAGATTCACTTTGCTGACCAGCTCAAACCATGGATTGTCACCCAGAGTAGTGTATGGATGACCATGAGTGAGTGGCGATAAAGGTAAAACTCAGATACAGAGCATGCCTGACCATGCGCTCTAGACAATATCCATGTAGCTGTATATCCACTTTATCAGTCACGAAAGTGCTTTCTTCATATTACATGCACTTGATAAAGTATATGTTGGAATCTAGGATCCTTTACCCAGTAAACAGAACAATACCCAGTCATTGAATGTTTTTTTGTTCTTACAGTGGAAGCGTTTTGAAAAAAACAAACAAAAAAAGTATAATATCATAAAGCTCCAAGTGTCTTCTGATATTTTTACATGGGACTGATCTTTGTTCATCTCCTCAGGATTCTGTCTCTGGAAATATGTGACTCCATTTGTCCAGAATGAGTCGTTGATTATGTTACGTGCAAGGTACGTATGCTTCTTTGGTCAGTCTAATTACCACACTGAAGTATTTTACAGATCTTATGTGTTTGATCTCATCTCTGCCCTCTCTCTAAATGCTTGTTTGCCATGATTTTTAAATCACAGATTCTGCTGCCGTCTTGGTGGTGTGGCTGGACCAATGAGCTGCCCTCATTTGGGATATCAAGGTCTGATTATGTATAGAGAGGAGATGTTAGTGACTCTCAAGCAACATATAGTGGAAGCAGAAACAGGCCTGTATAAACATTCATGGTCAATTCATGTTCTTGCTGTTTTTTGTGTGTGTGTGTGTGTGTGTGTGTGTGTGTTTTTTGTTTTTTGTTTCTCTGTGTTAGTTCTCTGTGTGGTTGGTGGCTATAATACATTTTTTACTTTATTTTCCTCTTTAGTTTTATGATATTAAATCCTAAGTACTGCCTATTAGAGCCGAACGACGCATGCAAACTCTTCCCCAGTAACATTCACTGTCACCTAGAAACTAACACAAAATCTACACCTTTATAGCATGGAATTCTACAAAATTTGATGATAGGGAGCTGGTGTAGTTCTAACATGGAAGTTCCCACTAAAGCAGGTATGCTTAAAGTCCAACCCATGGGCC
>JBCAUA010230834.1:0-20604 GCA_038406235.1 Peronia verruculata | reverse complement strand
AGAAAAGTGCCAGATTTTTAGGTCTACTTAAAGTTACCATAAAACTTTGTAGACCGCAAATACGTTATAACATGTTTTGCTAACTTCTCATAATTAATAGCCAACAGTATAAAGGAAAGAAAAATGTTTGGGTTTACCTGCATTTTATGATTGCTTGGTTAGATTTTCTTGTTCAAGTTATCCCTTCTCAAAATCGCCTAGGTAGTAAGTATCATGCATGGACAATGATGACACCAAGTAAAACTCATGCAGGCCTAAAGAATGCTTTTGTTTAGCTGTAACTAATTTGAGAATACAAAGATTGCCTGGCCAGTGCATTTTTTACGTGTAACAAACATTAAGAAACTAAATACATACAAGAAAAGTGCCAGAAAAGTGTCCGAAAGAGCTAGATCAGTATTCCAGTACCTAAAAATTGTCCTAAAGTGCCAGAAAAGTGCCAGAGTGCCAGAATAAAAATTTGGGTGCCAGGCGGTTCTCTCTAGTACCATATTTGAGGATTCTGGTATAGAAAGTGCCAGGTCTAGTAACCCTGAATGTCACAGATGTTTGAGCAAGCAGCTTTGCAATAAATCCTTCAGGACGGATGGTAATCCTTTGGTATATTATCTCAAAGCCCTTCAGATCCTACTGAACCACCCAATGTTCAAGGATGTGATCAAAGACTTTTGTGCCTTTGATGCAAAGAAAAACATCCACGCGAGCTATAATTACGGAAGATCGTCTACCGTCATCATTCCCTTCTTCAGCCCCCCCCCCCCTTCTGAAAAAACTGAGTTTGGTTTGATGGGTTGGTTTATGTGACACGATCGCAAGATGGTCCTCATCCACCCTCCCCTGGCAAACTGTGGGGGAAGAAGGAGAAGGCGGGGAGGGGGGAGGGGGAATGAGGGGGCCCAGAAGGAGGGGGACTGGTGGGGGAGACAGAGATAAGGTTGTTGGCCAGAATCTGATTCAACAGATTTTGCCGACTTTTCGACATCATGAATGGTGCCGAGAGTAAGAAAGTGCCCTGTGAGTGTAGAAGAGGAATAAGATAAGTTGTATAAAAATGACGAGTGGATGCAGGAGAAATGATTATACTGGACGATAAATCTGTGATGGTGGTCACTTTACTCTGTCATGAGTAAGGTGTCTGTGTGATCACCACATAAATAAAGGTCTGTGTCTCTGTTTATCGTTACCTTTATTTTGTTGTGCTGTTGGAGCTGTTGTTGGTGGTGATGGTGGAGGCCGTGGGGATGTTTATGAGAGACACCCTGCACTTTTGTCGTGCCCGTGATGAAATGTTTTGTTCTTGCTTATGCAAATCTGACACCAAAGCAAGAACTCGAACAATTTACCTGACCTCAAAGGCTAATTTGGTCTCAAAGTGTTAGCATTTTACAATAAGACGAACCCAAAAGTTCTAGATGTTAATTAAATTTTATTTTGATCCATGTTATTTCAGTCTTTACTTCTACTTTATCTTAATAAACTTGACCAATGATGATGTGTTACAGTACTACATTTAATCCATTACTTTAAATTTCAGATTACGATTTATCTTAACACCTTAGGCAACCGTAATAAGTAAGTCTAATGAAAAAAAGGAGTCCGATTTACTTCTTGGAAAGATGAAATTATTTTTCTCTAAGGCCTTTTATCTACCAAGTTTGGGACTTGTGGTTGAGAACTGTTTGACCAACTCCGATCTTAAGGATTCTGTTTTGTTATGCATTAGACTGTTTTCACTGTATAGAATAAAGATATCTATTGTTTCTTTTTTCCATGCCTACTTTACTTCACTAGTTTAGTTCAGGAAAAATGAAGATTAAACACTCTGTCCTCAGCTTTGCCCACTCAGCCTCCTCCTTGCGTGGACAAGCTCGATAACTGTGACTCTTACGATCCTAGCAGTTGCACAGAAATGAACTACAGATCCTGGGCTGAGGAGAACTGCAGGGCCACCTGTCGTTTATGCACTGGTACTTATTCATTATTCTTTTATTTATTCATTAATTCGATCGATCGTTCTGTTTGTCATTCGTTTAGACACTTTTGCCGCCTCTTTAATATACCATTCATCTGTCTTTCAATACTGGAAATACATCATTATTTTATCTTTTATTCGAACATAAAAAACAATCATCTTAACATTATGATTTGACCATACACTTATTTATAAAGAACTACACAAAACCTGTTGTTCCAGTTCCAGCGGAACCAAATGGACAAGTCGAATTTCTTATCTCCCACAAGGAAAACAAAGAAAACATATCAGACCCTGCACAGCTCTAAGTTTCCAATATTATTAAAACACATGTTCAGAGAACTGGTTTATTGTACTTGAAATGTCTCCTGATAAAAATAATTAAATAGCACCAGCGCCTGTCATGAGAACATTTGTAAAAAGTAAGTGTTTACCATATCGGCAATGTTATTAATAGCTGCCCCTGAGGGCACAACTAATGTGCCTAAGATAAACTTTGTCTATGTATTCAGCGGTACTGTTGTCGATACGGTAAAATCCTAGTAATAAGAGTATTCTCGTTAGATTTTATACTATTAGAATAAAACTCGTTCGCTTTAAAATAGTTCAAGAGAGGTGAAACTTTAGTTAAATAGTTGGTCAAATCTCAATATTTTCAGCCCAGTCCTGCGGTAATAGAAAAGATTAACTGCTCCATTTGATTCTAGTCGAAGTGTACAATTATAAAATATAGAAAACTTAGAATACTTCATATCTTTAAATGGGAGAAATACATCAAATTGACGATCATTTTATGCTAGTTTGAGAACCCCAGTACTTAAAAATATTTTAGACAGGAAGGAGATGTGTGAATGTGTGTGTATATTTGACTGCAATAGCTTTAGTGTGTATCTGTCCGTTTACTGTCCGTCTGCCCGCCTGTCTGTCTGTGTGTTTGTCGGTGCGTCCATTTCACATGTTTGTCCGAAGACAAGATGCAAGCATAGATCATGGACATACTTGCAGTGGCTCACTAGACCCGCATCCCCAATTCAGTTATAACTCATTGTTAATGTCGGTCAGCCGCATTCTCTTAGAACATGATTGAAGATGCTAGGCATCCGGTCTATGATTAACTTTTTAGATCTTTTTTTCTTTCGTTCTTTTCAAAGCAGCTCAAAAAATCATTGTAGGAATGGCGAAGATAGATAAGAAGGCTGAAGACACTGTGAATGTATCTGGGGCAGTCATTTGTACAGCTACCATGCTGGCTTAACAATGCATAAATCTAATCAGCTATGAGCTCCATGTGGTGAGGTTCGGAAATGAAAATGAGCCTGACGTATGAATATTATTTGTGTGGTTAGATGGATGTGAACATGTGTCTGTCTATGTGTGGGTATGTTAATGGGTGTATGTGCATGGGCGAATGTAGTTATGTTCTGGTTCTAGTTGTTCTACGCCTTTCAACCTCCTGAGGGTGGTTATCTCTGCGGAATGGCTTCGTGGTTGATGAGGATTGGGGGTCGGGAGAGGGGGGGGGGGGGGATGGCTGAGGGTATCATTGTGTGAGAAAGATGGTGTGAATATATGGATGGGTGTGCCTTTTGTACGCCAATGGATAAGCAATTTTCTTACTGATTTCATAATTCAAAGCTCTGTAATTACACCCTCGTTGTTGTTCTAAGGATACATCTATGAGAGCGTTTTTATTCTAGTTGTTTTTGTTGATCTGATAGATTCTGTTGTTTAAACGTGGTTCATTTTCCCACATCATCCGAGATTACTACTTTCCAACGGCAGATCACAGAACCCAGGATCTCCCACTTTAGATCTTTGATGACACAACAATTTGTAATTCTCCTGGTCTTCTCATTGACTGTGTTGCTGTTTCTGATGTTGTTGAAATCTATGTCTAAAAATAATCGAAAAGAAGACGTTACGGTGTTCGTGGTGGATAGAATCATTAGTATTTGAGATATGTCAAAAAATATCCTATCCTTTTTCGAAACTTTTTCTATATCCTTCCACCACCAAGAAAGAGGCGTGGCATTTTATTTCTTGAGAAGTCATTTCAAATTGATAGATCTGGTAAGTATAATTTCTGGGTCCTGGAAAAAAAAAACTCACAGTCCATGTAGTGATAACTCTGTCTGGCTCTCATTTATTGACAAAGGCCATTAGTCTTTGATATTACACGGAGAAGACAGAACCAACTGAGCTCTGAAAGATGCTGGCAGTGAAGGAGTTAATAATCTGTTCGTGCATGAAAAAAGTATATAGAGCTAACCAAGTTGAGAAATAGAAAGAGAGGAGATATTGAAAGAAGAGGCCGAGAAAGAGAGAGAGAGACAGACAGACAGACAGACAGACAGACAGACAGACAGACAGAAAGAGCAAGAGATCAGGCTCCAAGATCGGAAACAAAATCTGAATGAGGGTTTCTACGGATCCCATACTTGTGAAGTAAAAACACTTTTTTCCGAAGGCCCAGTGTCTTCAGTAATTAGAATTCTTTAGAATTACTTCAAACTAATTGTTCACAGACAGCAACCGTCATTATGACATTTATTGAATTCGCTCTATGCCCTGGTCCTCCCTGTTAATATTTTTGTTATTGTCCTGCTTGTCGTCATAGATTAGATCTATTCATTTTCCACTCTGCAGCTTTTATCATTATTATTACACTTCACTGTTTAATATTATACTTTCTTCTTTACCACGGTATTCTGTCATAAACACTTGATATTTTTTCGCTTCTTACATTGTCATAAATGCCATATAAACACGAATTACTGCGGATATGTCATGTTGGACTTATGTATGTTTCTTTCTTCCAGCTGACCAGTTAATGCAGCTCGATGCTCGGACCACGGTAGCAACAACCATACCACCTCATCGTAAGTTGAAATTGTTGTTGACACTGATTTTGATTTGTGCTGTGATTGTTGTTGCACTTTCCGTTGCTGCTGCTGTTGTCTTGTATTTTACAAATCTGTGGCATACATCAAAGTCTTAGTTAGCCATCAACCAATAGCTGTCAGGTAGAAATACAAAGAATAGAGGTGGCAAAGGGAAAGAGAAGAAAGAAGATAAGAAAAAACATGAATAAGCTTTGGATGAAAGGAGTAATAAGACAATGAAGGGACAGGCCAAAGTTGACACATATGTCAAATTAAATAAGATAATGCAACAGACATGTCTATTTCATGAAACAGATTTGAGTGAAAATCTACTAAAAGCAAGTAATCATTTTGCTATATGAGGCATTGCCATTTACTTATTAACGATAAATGTAATGAATCCTATAAATGCATTTTCAAATGGCCTTAAAGAGTTTCGTATAAGATATAACAACGACCATGTTATCTCGTATTGTGCGGTTTGTTATTTTTTCTTTAATTTATTTATTTATTTTCAGCTTTACAACAACCTTTCTCAGTGTTTTCTTTTCAATGTTTACATTCTTCATAATAAAATGAAAGGGGAGAAAGGGATGGACAAAAGATAAATGAATAATAAAAATTCCATCTATCTGTATCACAATGACACTAGAAGGCGGTGGCCTTGCAGTGTTCTAAGTTAACAACATGCATTTTTTCAATGTTTCTTGCTTCTTTGGTTGTGGGTGGGAACGTTCACTTGCACATTTCGATGAGATTTGAATGGCATAACATAAATGTGATATGACCATCTAATTGTCTGAAAATCAGTTTAAATCACATTTCTATAGATTCGATTACCTGAGGGCACTTTTTTCTATAAAAGATTTTCACTGCGATTTTTTTAAAAAATGGCTCAATATACTGATGATTTTGTATTTGTGTATACTTTTTTTTTTTTATAATAGCTCATGTCACGTCGATTGCAAATTGAAAAAAAAAAATGTGGTCTGATAAACTCATTTTGTACAGTCGATAAATATAAGTGTATTTACCTTACAACATGTTTTTATTATTATTTTTTTTTCAAAGCAATAAAATTACTGTGAATGTATTTGAAATTACAAAACCAGTAAAAAGGTTAATTATTACAATTTTCATCCTTACTACAAAAACATTTGCACCAAACTGTTTGTATAAATTCCCTATTAATACTGACTGCATTCTGCTGTTCTTTCCAGTGTGTGTGGACAAACTTGACTGTAGAGTGTACGGAGACGATGCTTGCTCTGAGGCAAAGTACGGAGACTGGGGAAGAGAAAATTGCCCTTTGCACTGCGGTTATTGTAAAGGTAGGAATGGTAACGTTCTAAGAGACATGTACATGTATAAGGATGATGGAACAAGGTCGCCCCCAGAGCCTATGTGGCACAAAAAGCAATTTTGTTTCGTGTCCGTCTCTCAATTGGTATTTGCAAGCACAACAGACATTGCGACGCATTTCAAAGAAGGAAAAAAAGCACCAATTTTGCTTTTTCAGTTTGAAAAAAAAAAACCCATTGAAAATCTAACAAAGATCAAAATAATATGAAAATGTTTCTTTTCCGATCGGATTTTTTCCCATAAACTTTCATTCAATATGCTTTGATTAAAAAGACCCATATTCTTTCTTATTTTTCTGTACCTAAATATTATATCACTTGTCCCTGGCAAGAAAAATGAAAAATATCACTGTGAATCAATTGTCTTTAATTGTCTAATCAGCCAATCACGTATACGGTCAGGCTCTGTTTTTTCTCAGTTAATTTCCTAAAACTGAAAGTATATAACAACAAATAGTTAATTTACTTATTCGACTTAATTTACTTTCGTTCGACAGTGAACAAAACCCTCAAACATACAGATGGCTGCATACTAGCTACAGTTTACCTCATGACAGTTCTGCAAAGCAATGATCAGCTAAGTTGCTGGAATTCGGGTTTTAAGAAGAACGATGAATTTATAAATTTTCCGGAGATATCAAAAGATATTATTTTGCCTCTTAATATAGGGGAAGTGGCATCTTTTCTTTGGGGATATGGGGAGAAGCAGGTTCTGACACCGAAACTTGTTTTCCAAATATCAAATTTGAGATGATATGCTTTTCGAGGAGTACGGTATTCGTGTATTAAATTCTATCAACTTTTTTTTTTTTTTTCATGTAAATGCAATTACTTCTGTAAGAAGTGGAGTGGTATCGATTCATTGTCCAAAACCCACTTACGAAAGGTCAAAATGTGGCTACAATCGTGATGTCTTATCTGTGGAACTTGGTAGTGCAATGCTGTTAGTGTTAGACCACAGCAAACGCACAAATCGTTTTAGCGTATTACACTGAGTTGAAAGAAACAGCATTTTTTTTATTTTTAATGCTAACAATTCAGTGCCGATTTTCGCGAAATGTGCGTTTTGGTATCGTTATTATATTTTTCATCCAATTTATCGAGGATTTAACACAATTCTTTCAACAATGTGAAACAATAGAATGTGTGGTGTCAGTGGCCTAGCGGTTGGGCTGTCGGACTCGAGATCTGAAGTTACGGGTTCAAATCCTGACAAAGTCTGGACATTGTGTCCTTGGGAAGGACAATTTACTCATATTACCTGATTCCACCCAGGTTTAAATGGGTACCCGACTATAGACAGTGATTGATATTGTTAGACTGCTAAAGATTTGAGCGCTTAATAACAGGCAACCGCCTTTTACGCTTCCCAGGAAGTTGAGAACGTTTTATGAGTGTCCGTAGGAATAATAATAGATTGTAAAGCGATTAGAGCCTGTACTGTATGGAGATAAGTGCTATATAAATACCCTCTATTATTATTATTGTTATTATTATTATCATCATCATCATCATTACTATTATATTATCATTATTTGAGAAAATGCAGTCTGTTTTTGGGAAGTGCAAAAATGAGAGAAAATATACACTGTGGTTAAAAAAAAATGTATTGCGAATAAGAGCATAAACTGTGGATACCTCTGTTTTACTCGTATTTGCATTAAAGTAACAGACATGTTCATCGCAGTGTATCATCAATGTTTTAAACTGTTTTCTACTTATAGAGTTTTTATGTACCACATACAAATTTTGCAGGTAAGAATTGTTTCCATCGATCTGCAAAATCGTTCTTAGGATCACAAACCTCTTCTTTGTGATACATTTAAGTATCCAAGAAAGCAATTTTTATTTTTCAGATGTGTTTTGACCTGCTAATCAGGTTCTGAACAGAGAAGATTATTAAAATGCTATTGACAATAAGCGGAGGTTGCCACTGTCATCTGTATAGTATCTGGACCAAAAACTTTTTTTTTTTTTCATATTTAGTATGTCAACCGACATGGAACCATTTCTCTCTCTTGAAATTATTTCACGAGGGAGTAGACAGGAACTTAAACTACCTTAAAGAACGAACAAGGTTTAAGTGTTCCAACAATGGCACAGACAGGTAAGATAAATTAAAGAGCAGTCCCATGTCCATAATGGCAAACCAGTGGATTGTGTTCTTCTCACTGTCCTACCCCCGTTGTAGGGATCGCCACCGCACCTGCGCCCTGCGTAGACAAGAACGCAGCTTGTGCTCAGTATCAGAGCGATCTGTGTACCAACCCGAGTTTCGACTTATTCGTACAAGAAAACTGTCGGAGATTTTGTAACAAATGTGGTAAGAATGCAATAGAGACGTCACAAGGAAAACTGGGCCTGGTGGACAGACGTTCTATTTGCCTGACTTACGTCTGGAATATAAGATGACAACTGTAGAATGTTAGGTGCTAGTAGTAAACAATTAAGAGAATGACTTGTATACAATGATGATTGACAAATAATATTCCATTGTCTTGGTGTATTTCCTACTTTCTTTGTGCCATACTGTTAATAGGTAAGAGATACCGGAAGTACCTTGTTTCATAAGAGTGCTATTCCACATGTCTCTTGTTTGTTTGTTTGCTTGTAAGAAAGAAAATGTTGTTGTCTTCTCGCTAATTGTATTTTTGTTTTTTATGTGGAAGAGGTTACTCCATTCATTTTATTTTCATTTGCCTTATTATCGTTCATATTAATGTTATTTTAAGAACAATCTTTTTCTAAATCTGTGAATTTCTAGGAAAACCGCGTTTGTACTCTCGCTGTTTAAGGTTACGATAACTCTGTGTTGTTTTATTTTCGTCTCAATCGTCTATCGATGCTTTACAAGTCCTTTATGTCAACTATGTGAACACATGAGGGCATGCTATTATCCCTCCGCCCCATGCTTTCTTTTTTTTTTTTTTTCGCCATTAAGTTCACGTTTTTACCACACAGGAGTCCCGACGCCCCCCGAACCTTGTGTGGATACCCGACCAGATTGCGTTTCTTTCACCTCAAACGTCTGTAACGATCCCAATTATGCTATTTGGGTAGAGGACAACTGCAAGCAGTTTTGTGGATTGTGTGGTACTTAAACTTGTCTACAAACCCCAAGTTTGCTTTAACGCTGGCTTGCCTTACAATAGATATGCTGTGAATAATTTGGCTAGCACAGGGTTTTTTTGATGCAAAGGTTTCCACTGCGTATTTTCCTAACGACTCAATGGACTCGTTCGGAATCTCCACAGAACTATATGACAACACACAATGTTATACAAAGTGAACGTTGACCACCACCAGGTGGTCACGAGGAGACACCGAATGTCCACTGCAGTTACCTTTCATTTGATTCTCCTTTCACTTGATGTTAATGATGGCATGTTTCTGCTCTTACAAAGCATGGGATTTGGCTTATACCTTGTTGTTGTTGCTGTTTGCGTTTTCTGTGCCATACAGTCTTAACGGTTAATTAGTCTCCTTTACATAAGATACATCATTTGTTCTGGAAACACAGGATTTTAATTATCTCTATATATAGAGAGATATTGGGGAATGTGAGTTCAGATGAAATGAGTAGGCTACTGGGCCGATTTAGCAAAGATAATCTATGATTTTCTCTCAACAGAAAAATATAAATTATTTTGACATTTTCAGAGAAAAGAAATTTTGCAAAGCTTTAAAGATTTGGAATCCCTGTTTACAGTGAGTCAGTCAAAAATAAATAATATCGAAATACCGTTTTGTCATGCATGTGTCCACAGAGTTTTAATTTCTGTGATACGCTCATGCTCGTGACGAGCAGAATTTATCAGTTTCGCCCTGAACTGAAATTGAAAGACTTCAGTTTTATTTTCTCACCCCACGTGTCTGCATGTATATGTATTTCAACACTGCTTGATATCTATTATATAAGCATTTCTCCAGCTTTGTTCTTCAGCGGGGCACTCTTTAATCTTTATCCCCATTTCTTACTGCTTGTGATTTCTTTTGCTTCTATCATTATTATGCTAGGATATGTCAGAAGCGGTAATTTAAGATATGAGGGTATGTGTATATTTCTTGAAAAAATCTGTGCTATTATTAAAACCCATCTTTGATAGGGATTTACAAAATTCCATGAATGAATATAAAGCATTTTTCCGTAGTCTATCCATTTTCTGTGTCATTATGGACTGCTTGAAATACTTTTTTCCCCTTTATTTTTATCTACTCTTTTTTTAGTTTCTTTTCTTCGGCATCCTGTATTACTTGTACATTAGCTGGAATGTAGGACTCATTAAGTATAATCTTCTCTCGGCAAAATTTTATCAGCGAGCAGTTAAGACCATTGTTCCAAAACTGTGTCAGGGATGGGGAGTAAAATATTTACTCTTCGATGATTGAATGTTGCAGACTTCGGCAGTGTTCGTTATATTTGTAAAAGAGATATTTTCTATAATGTTTCTTGAACTATGTCGTTTTCTCCGAATGTATGGGGCATTGTCCACAAGGAGAATCATCAAGATTGGGTTTGTAGCAAGCAAGAGAAATCTGTAGATCTTCAAACTGGCCATATTTAAATATTTGATAACAATTTACAATTGTCCGATAAATAAATGTTTGACTCTCTATAGGCCGTTTTAATTTTTTGTACACAGAACATGTTTCTCTCCGGATCTTGTTACAGAGAGTAAAAGCTGTCAGATTGAAGCATGATTATACGATGTGGATCCTCGAAGAAAGAAGGTACGGTAGTGTAGGCGCAAATCATTTAATGAGCGATAAAAACGTGTTTGCACTTAGCGACAGCATTTTTCAGAGAAGTGAACGCAGTAATTTATTCATCTTGTTACATAATCCATAGTTAGTTGAAGATTCACAAATATCAGTCTGGGATACAGTGGTGACTCTAAGTGCCTTGCATTTCCAAAGGGGTCTTTCATCCAGAAAGTACTTTCGCCTGTAGTGCTTACTGCCCTTGACATACTCTGATGATAGTTTTGATGGAATTGGCAACAACACTGAACAATATTAAAATTTACCTCAAAGTGAGCCTCCAAAATCTGTGTTCTAAGGGCCGCTGCCACCGTTCTGAATAAATACAGAAATATTTCGGGAAATTTCAACATAATTATGAAAGCCCATTATTGCAATAGTGCAGACAGTTGTCTCATCATTTAAAACGAATAATGACATCACCGTGAAGGATGTACCATTACCATCATACATCTATCGCGAATTTTCTTACCGTTTGTCTCTGTTCTCTGTCCATTTCTATTGCTTTTATTTTTCTGGTGCATTTGCTTGTGGTTGATGCTTTTTTTTCCCTGCCCAGCTTTATAACAGCGCTTTATGCTCAATATACTTAGCTTTTATTTCTATGCTGGTGTCCACGCCATTCGCTTCACGTACCCGCTTGCTGTTTGCAAGCTTTCGGCATCAAATCTTCCCCGCCAAAATTCCATCGCTTTACCTGCATGACTTACAGGGTAAGTTTGTATGTTTGTATTTTGAAATTGTGTTATGTATCTGTAATTTATTTGCATGTTTTCTGGCATTCTACATAATGTTATGCCAAAATGTACCATTCCGTTATCGAAATGTCACACCATTGTAATGACTATGGAGCACTGGACATCCTTTATCTAAAACAGAGTTTTGACATTCAAATTTAGGTTTATTGGTAAACGAGATATCACCCTACTGGCACCTACACATAAAATTGTATTGGCAGCGGTAGGGACATGTGTGATGGATACACCTATGGCTGGGCCTGATCTAAATCTGTTACTTGATTGATGTTTAAATCTGTGATGATTCATTGCCAAATATGGATGCAGAAATGCAATATTACCATACAAAACACACACATACACACTCACACACACACGCACACACACACTTACATACACACTTACATATATATGTATGCCATTGTTTGAAGAAAATGATTCATGTATTTGATAATCAAACCCGTGCAATATTTACACTCGCTCCCACTTGAATGATGAAATTTTGATAACTCATTTATGGCATAGTTGCATTCAGTATATCTCCTTGATACCTCAGTACTATGGCATCAGCTGAATGGTGTTAGTAAAGAAGAAGGAGAAAAACAACCTAGAACAGAAATGAATGACAAAGTACAAGGGCTGTGCGGAAAGTAATAGGGAAATAGTTATACCTTTCAGACATCAATATTTTTTTTAATCTGTAAACGGTGTGTAGCAGGACATTTAAAACACTTTCTTGTGGTAGCATATCAGCATCAGTGATGAAAACCTTCTATCATTATGTCAATTTTTAACATTACTACCCTTATTGCATGGTGGTCAAAGGTAGAAGTGAAGGGGCATGTGCGATTCGACATGCAAAAGGAGTAAATCCTACCCAAAATCCACAATGAAATTGTTTTCACATCTGATAGGAATGAAACGAGAAAAAGTCAGGTATATCCTAATGCATTAATGCTGTTCATTATTGTGAAATACTTGACCGATTGAGAGAAGCTGTGCACCGCAAGAGATCGGAATTTCTGAAGGGCGTCTTTCTTCAGCATGACAACGCAACAGCCCACAAGGCCAAATTGATATGAGAATGACCCACTGCTGAGGATGAAAGATTTTATCACACCCACCCCATAGTCTCGACATGGGTCCATCAGATTGTCATCTCTTTGGGTCCTTGAAACGCCATCTTGGGGGAAAAAGGTTGAATTTGTGACAACCGCACTGAATAAATGCGAGATTGGGTCTCATTGCCTGACGCAGATTTTCAGGAAGGTCATCTATTCTCTGGCTCAGCGCTGGCAAACGTGTATCGATCTCCAAGGAGACTATATTGAAAAAATAGCTAAAGAGTAATTCTGGCGTGAGTCTCACTTCAATCCAAATAAAAATGCTTACTTTATATCAGTTTCGTTATTACTTTCCGGACAGCCCTCGTAATCCTACAATTTTATTCCTGGTGTCAAACACATTAAAAAAAAAAAGCAGAGAAGGAAAAAAGCATAACTAACAGTAGAGGAGCAATGTTGTCGAAAGTTGTCTACTTTTAGCAGGTTTAACACAATGGCAGTAATCGTCTTTGTTTCTGTGATGGATTTTGTAAATGATATCATCATTCTTAATTGTCACAGTTTTATTGTAAGCTATATAGCTGATACAACAGTCCTAAATAACACAAGATTAGTGTTGTGGAAAATGATATCATGTTCAGTTGATTTAAATATGATATACCATGAATTATCTGATGTTGATGGCATTTTTACTGAAAAACTTTAAAGAAACTTTAAAGTTATAGTTTATTTTGTTTTATCGAAGTAGTTCTAACATGCTCGTGAGTTATTGTTTTTGATAATGTACATTACCAAGGCCAGCGGTGATGTGATATAGTTTCTGTCGAAGCCACCACCACAATTCACAAGGATATTCCTTTCAACTTCACAGATCAAAATTGCCATCCAAACCCATGGCAATTTTCTGCTTTTAGCATGTATAGCAAGTCCATCGAATCTTTGATTTGGAATTTGGAATTGATTTGTGTTTGTTGAGCTCAAAGTATTGCATCTGGAATTGTCCAGCGCGAAACTTGATGACTTTGTCTTGGAACCAGTGCATTCCTAGTCAGGCATCTGTAAACGCCAGCAGTTTACTGGAATTGAAAAACGAAGGTCCTCCTGGGAAGAAAAAGGATATTTTTTAAACCCATAGAGTCGCAGATAAACGACAGCTGGGGTAGGAATAAAAATTAAGATAGGGACGAAAACCAGCCTCATTTTCCCTATTATTTAACTTCAACACGTAGTAGCTTTACTAAAAGGTCTTCTGTCCCAGCGGGCGAGTGCTCTCTAGCTCTTTTCTGTGACGGTTTCTTTTTTTTTTTTTAAACCAAATCTTGTTTTGAGAGGTTATTTTCTCATCAACATGGCAAAGCCCCGGCCATATTGTTTTTCTTTGAATACTGCAATGGTAAAGGCATATTTCAAAGTCAGTTAAACAAATGTAAAATATCCCTAAAGGATTTTTTGTTACGATGAGTGATAGCGATTCATGCACTTTTAGTAAAGTGGGCATTGTTCGACTATGCATTAGTACAGTTTGTTCATCGCCACAAATTCCGCATTGGCCAAGACGATTGCCAAGACATTATTTGGGCAAAAGTAATCTGAGTGACCTACTTTTTCGAAATGATCCATAACACTTAAGTGGCTTTCTTCTTCTCTTTCAAAAGTTTGCTAGCTCTTTCTTCTGCCTGGCCTGATGGTGGCCGAGTGAGTAAAACCCGCTCTTAAGTACAATTTCTAGTCCACTGCTAGTGACTAACTTTCGAAATATTTTTGAATCCAACATTATTTCTTGTATCGTTGACTTCATTGAAGAAATGAATGTTCTTTCTTTGATTTCTTTGGTTATATCAACATTACATTTATTTACTCACTGTTTGCCGTCCTTTCACAGGTACAGTTGCTGGGACAGCTACTCAGTCCACCACCCTCTCGACGACCACACCCGCTCCTCCCACACCTCCTACTATTCCTACTGCCACGATAAAAATTCCCACCCCACCGTCGCCGTACAAGACCACTGTTTCAACTACGGCAATGCTTATCCCTCCCACGCCCACTGCACCACCGGCGATGCTCATTCCACCACAGCCTACACCTCCTCCACCAAAACAGGTGTAATTAGTCATGTCGTATTTGACTGCAGGATGTCAATAATTAAATCATCATCATTTCTATTAAAGATGACAGTTCGACGAACCAATTTCATAGATTAAACGAAAGATCGATCATTTTTCTGATTAATTTTAATTTATTTCGATATAATAATTTCCATATGTGTCATTTACATATGTATAATGTTGCTTGAGACACTTTCAAACATCCCGTAGTTGACAGAAATTTGTGACAGAAAAAAAATTAATAAATATCAACCCCAGTCAGTCCTATTTTTATATGACACCATCACAGTATATTATATCTTACAGATCCATGCAAAGAAAACAATGCTCTGGGCTGAACTTATTAAATTCCCGGCATAAAGTTAAAAAAAAAAAAAACGCGTCATAAAAGTCAGTTATCTGCCTTTTTTTTTTTTTCTAAGCTCCTTTGAAAAGGGATAAGTAAAACATATTGTTAAGCAAACGTTGACGGACGATACCGTTGTGTTCAATCACGTTAATCTGAACAATAAGACCTGCTCTCACTGGTTAGAAATAATCAAAGTTTTCCATTGGTGATGAAGCCTCATGCAATAAATGTTTAATTTACATCGTTCTCAACATGGAAAGGGATTATGAGTTTCAATATCTGCTATTTCGAATTTCGTTTTGAAGCTCAGACAGAACTCTTTCTGTGGTTTTATAGTTTGGTTTTCCTCCGGGTTTAACAACATCAAAAACAAAAATGGCGTACTGAGCGGGTTCGTGAATTTGTTTGAAGCCAGATTTTCTCCTTAATTAGACGCCTAGTACTAAAACGGCGTGATCAGAATATAAGAAAATGAAAATAATTTAAAAGAAAGTCTGTGCTAACATCAACAACATGACTCCTGCAAGTAGTAGCTGAAGCACACATTTTAAAACGACCATGTAAGTAAATCAATTTTCCGAAAACAACCCTACAATAAGCCACTTTCGGGGAATATCGGAAAGGCCCGTGTGGGGGAAAATTGAACAAAAAAAAAGCTCCCAGCCCATTTGTATTTCGTCTTTTCGTCTATCAAAGCCATATCTGGAAACAGGTCTTACAGCAAAGGCAGTGAGTGTGAAGAAATAAATCAAAAAGCTTGAGGAGCAGACCAGATATGACGTCATTATAAGATCATCTTTTCAGATATTCTAATATGATTGTATTAAGGCCGTGGTTGACAGCAATACATTTAAGTCTATGCTAAACGCTAGTTTTCGTTGATTTTTTTTTTTTCATCAATATTGTAAATGTAATAATACAAATCGATGGGAAGTGAATTAGGTTCCATTACTCAAACTTCTTTCGTTATCATCAACAATAAAAGACATCTTTCCATGTATGTACGCTGCTTTTATCCTTTGTTCTTTCTTTCAACATATGTTGATAATGGCTGTGGGCAGAAAATACGCTCTTGCTCCGACATTGAGAGATCCGAGAAATCCTTTCGTTTATTTCGTGCACCCCCAAAACAACTGGGACCCATACTGACTAACGTGTTTCGTTTTGCTCTTTTTCCTTCATTGTTTCGTCATACAGAATAAGTTTCCTAGCCCAATTTCTTTTTAAATGACTTTACTTTGATGTAGGCTAAATTCCATAACTGACTAACAGATATCATTAGAAATGGAGGGCATTCAGTTGCTGACTTATAATGTCAACACAAACAACACACAAACAAAACACATGTTCAAATACGAAAATTGTACACAAAAGAAAAATATTACGAAACTGTTGATCCTCACTCAAGGAGTTTGAAATAAAAGAATTATCAAAACCCTAATTATAAGGAGTAGCCTCATGTCTAAGAAGATTGAAGGTTCCCAAGAACCTGTAAACTTCTTCAATATCCAATTTATTACACATTATTCAGGATCACACAGGCTTTCAAACCGAAGGCAGTGATAAGTCACTGATGTTACACAGCAACTCGCAGTCATTCATAATCAGAATTAGGTGTCGCCTCGTCTGCTAGAAGGCACAGCATGGTAAAGTTCATACCAAACCAATGTGTATGAGATTTTTAGTTTTTCTTTAAGCCTTTCAATCCTAATTAAGTAGGATTATCTCGGCTTTTAGAAGTTGCCAATTTTTGCTGAGAAATTTTGTGGGTAGCAATTTGGAATTTGGAAATTTTGCCCGCGCAGCGGCACTCAGCCTAGTCTTCCATTGATTTTGAACTGCCAAGGGTTCTTTAACATGCATAACGTACACACGCGACCTCCGAAATATACTCCCCTAATCCGACGAGGCTAGACATCGGGCTTCCTTACCCACAGGAAGCTAGGGGGCCGTTGAGTCACTGATTGCAGATCTGTTGTATTCTGTCGTTGTTGTAGCTCTTGATTTATTTATTTATTTTTTTTTTTAATGGATCCATATGTTTATATATATATATATATATAAAAAGAGTCACTAGATCAGAATAGCTACTAACTCCGTGCGTCGTAACGAACGTGCCAAGCATAGCAAAATAGCAATGCCTCCATGGCCATGGTGTCCTGTGTTGACACGGGAGATACAGCATGTCATCAGTCCGCACTCCAGTGTAATAGAACAAGCTTCTTGGTGTGAGCATACTCTGACCGATTAGACATAGGGGCAGACATAGGGCCGTTCTTCAACTTAGGTTCTACGGTTACGGTTTTGGTAAGCTTTTCTTAGGCTCTGCCTATCTCATTATTATCACACTCTTATGACGCAAGGAAGACATTTATGTCACACTATTATATTACGGTAAATTACTGCAAATTGTTTTTCTCAGCAAATAATTCGTGATCATAATTCCTCTGGCAGTGATTTTTTTTTTCCCCCGTCTCACAAAATCTAGAATGCAAACAAAATGCAAAAGTTAAACAAATAGGATAGATAATAAATAAAAGCACGGAAAATATAGTATAACATAATAAATGATTGTCATAGCTAAAGTAAACTGAGAAATACGCGGACAGACAGGCAGGCAAACACACACTCAAAAATACAGATAGACAGTGAAGCAGATAGACAGACAGATCAGCTTTACATAGCAAAAGCATAATAATACTGCCACAACTCATATACAAGATGTGCGAAATCAGAGAGAATATATTTTAAATCTTTTCCTGATGTCTTCGGATTGACATGTCGTGATTCTGCAGTTCGGGTCCACCCATATGAATATTATTATTATGTCTACAGTTTGGTCGAACCTGTCAGTAATTACATACATTCGCTCACGTCATTGAAGGGAAGTGAGTCTGCCATAATTTCTGAAGATAAGCATATGTTATTTCTCCCATGCTTACAAGATCTGACCTTGTCGCCTAGCCCTCTATGCTGGCCATGTGTGTCACGTGACTTCTCAACTTTTTTCAGGTGTTGATCTGATTTCATTCCAAACTTTTAAAAATCTTTTCTTCGTTTATTGAACTCTGTCTAACTTGCTTTAAAGGCTGTGTTTGCTGCCGCACGTCTCTTTAAAACCGCCTCTTCTTCTCTCTCTCTCTCTCTCTCTCTCTCTCTCTCTCTCTCTCTTTAGCAAATTTCATCTTACATTTTATGTTTACTCTTCTTTACAATGTCTGAATTGCCTTCCTTCAGCTCATAAAAGTTCTTTTTTTAAAAACAGGTTTGTGAGAGCAAGAACTTGGCTGAGCAGTTTGGAGAGGGGATTAAAGAAAGAGAGTGTGTATGTGAAAGAGAGAAAGAGAAAAGAAGAAAGAGGACAGAAAGAGATTTAATCTAATCACTTTTTAGCCTTTGTAAGAGGTCCAGATATCTTAGATAAAGATGTGTGTCTAGTTTCCCTCTCCTTCTCTCCCCCCTCTTCCCTCAGAAATAGTGCGAAGAGAAACAGGCCAACAAGAAAGGAGGGGGAGGGGTGGAGGAGCACACTTAATACTTTAGACTTGATAAATTGACCTTAATTTATTCTAGACCTTATCTTTACCGTGGAGAAAGTCTAAAAGCACGCAAATGTGAGTTACAACATCTGCAGCCGTTCTTATTAAGGAATCTATTTGCGCTTTTGGAGTGTCATCATCAAGTGATCTTGATCACGAGTGCCTTTAAACAGCTAAGCTCATGAAAAATGAATGAATATCTTGTTTCCATTAAAGGAACATGTTAAAAAAATATGAGCTAAAGAAACAGAGAGCGCGCCGGCTGACGCTCTCACATTTGTGTATGTATGTGTGTGTGAGAAGGAGGGGCGAAATTGGTCAGCCTTTATGCGAGGAGAATGGCGGTTGTCTTTGAGGATTGAAGCTGGTGTTTCTGCAATTCTGTTCCAACGCAATCCCAACCCGAGTGCCTTAATTCCTGCCATAGAGGAGCCACCTCATTGAAGGTTGTTACGTATGAATTTGGCCTACTGCTCAGGGTTGCCAGTTTGGCTCTTTCGGGGCCAAATTCCAGAAAATTGGATAATTTTGAATTATTTTGGCCCCGAAGTGTTAGTTTAGAGATTTGGATATTTTTTGGCTCTTTCAGCAAAGAACATTAAGTGCGGTATCACATTTTTGCATCAAAGTCGGCAGTTAAAAATAGACCCACTTATGAAACACAGTGTTGTGATTAAAACTGAAGGCTGTATGAGTATGCCCACCCACTCACATGTGTGTTACACCTATCTTGTAGTGATATCGCAGATGAGCCTTATTTTATTTTCATCCATCAAACCAATCCTGCTTCTGTTTAGTAATATCGTTTGATGCAAATGCCCAATTAAATGTGTTTTTGTTGCATGTGGTCTAGGTGTATTTTAGACCAACATTTGTGGCCAATATCGTCTTTTAGGTTTGAACGCATGCACAATAGTCTAAGGATGAGACTATATAAAATCGACGGTCAAAAGAAAGCACTAGAGGAATGTGACCTGGGGTGTACATTTTTAGATGAGGGCACTTGTCTCTTTCACAGGACTGCCAATGAGTCAAAAGCAGCAGAGGAAGCCAAAATAAAGCATGTAAAACAAAGATGCTGTGACATGTTGAAAGAAGTACTTGAGCAAGTTAACATGAGGCTCCCAGAAACAGTAGGCCTGAATCTGTTTGAAAAACTGTGTTTGCTGAACCCCAATTTAGTATTAAACCAACTAAAGAAACCACATTTCAAGGACCTTCCATTTTAACACCTTATGGGGAGTAACCAATCCAGAATAGAGGAGCGGTACAGACGGATAGTTTTTGTTGACTGGAGCCGAGCTTTCAAAGAATATGGTATTCCTACTAACGCTTCAATATTTTGGAGGGGTGTGCGTGGCGAAGCTCAATTGCCTCATTGTTCCAGTCAGTAATGCTGTCGTTAAAAGGCTGTTTTCTTTGGTAACTGCAACAAAGACAAAGCCCCGAAATAAGCTTGGGGTCAACTCGCTTGACGCTATAATAAGAACAAAAGCCTACCTCCAACTGAAAAACCAGTGTTGCCGAAATTTTTCAATGTGATACCAAACATGTTGGATCTGCATATGTCATATGCCTTGAAGTTCAAATTCACTGATGCAATCGAAAACAGAGGAGGATGTTGATGAAGCCATCCTCCAGTTTCTGTGACGTCAAAATGCCCACTGAATCTTCAAAAGATTTGTAAATTTATATTGTGCACTCTTTTCCTTGTCATTAAGTAAATGAAAGGCTATGGTCTTTATTTTGCTGGGATTTTGCAATCACTTATAAATCAGTTTAAACATATTCTGGGGACTGATTCTTGATAGGCGTAAGAGTGAGGGATCAA
>JBCAUA010230723.1:0-20605 GCA_038406235.1 Peronia verruculata | reverse complement strand
CTCAGCAAAAATTGGCAACTTCTACAAGCCGAGATAATCCTGTCTCTTAGGATTGAAAGGCTTAAGAAAAACAACAAAACAAAATTTGGATTTTATTGCAATAAAAGCACATTTTGAGTAAATTGCAATTTTCTAAAAGTATAGTGAGTGTGTCTCTTTTCCCATGAAAATCTGTTTGGGGTGATTATTCTCTTCAGAATCCACCTAGAACGCAGCTAAGACTTCCCTCCAGTTCTTCCAGTTCTCTCTGCCTTCTGGCTCTTGCGTTCTTCCTGATAGCGTGTCTGTCAGTCTGTTTTTCTAACACTAACAACATGAAAACACTAAACAGCATAACATTCAGCACCGTATAATTTATAAGTGGAAACGACCTTGAACTGCATGATTTGCACACACTGAGTCAGTCACGAGGTTACGAGTGATACTTCCATATATGGAAGTATAGTACTATGAAGGGAGAATGGAATGTGTAAGTTCCTCACAACCTTATGAAATGAATGGGTGTTTGAGCATGGAAAATTACGTTGAAGGAAGGAAAGGTTTCCATTGGCTAAAAGGAAAGAAGTTAGAATTTGTATCAACACTAAATTTGAAAGGTTCCAGCTGATGCAAAGTTGCTTGTCTGGGCTCTGAAATGAGGGCATTTTGATTAAAAAAAATAAGTATGCACTTACCCTATTGTTCAATAATGGCAATTTTAGGTCCTCAAAATCAGCTTTTGACTTAAAAATGCATTCCATTGTAAGAAATCAAAGACAAAAAAAAAAAAAAAATCGCCAGAGCATAAAATCAACAATTTTGACCCTTAACATCAATTTTTCACTGCTGACCTTGGCTTTAGGAGGCTGCCTGTTTTTACTAAGAATTTTCGTGGGTAGAAATTTGGAAATTTAGCCTGGACACCAGCACACCGCCTACTCTTCATTGATTTTTAACTACCAAGGGTCCTTTAACGTGCGGACCTCTGAAATATATTCACCCTTATTTAAGAAGGCTAGACATTGGGCTTCCCTATCCAGAGGAAGCCAGGAGGTCATGATTGAGTCATTGAAAAAACTGCTTGTCTTGTAATAGCAAATCATAAGTGGAAGGGTTATGTGCCCTATCAACAAACTTTGTAAAAAAGCATCTTGCACAACACAATAAAGAGACAGTTGCAGAAAACAGAAACAAAAGAAAAGATAGGACAATATTGATGACTGGACAGCAGTGGCATCGCCTAAATCCTTGAGAGACTAAAGAGGGCTGGGGTTGATGGAGGTTGGTAGTCTCAGTCATACAGGGCCTCCACACCAACACTGGGAAGCGATGATGTTACTTGAAAAGGTAATCAGTAAAGCAAAACCCCAGTGTGGATGGCGAAAACCAAAGGAGTTAATTCGGACCTATTGACTCGCCAAAATATTCAGCCTGCTTGATTTTTTGGTTGGAGTGTTGCACCGCACTCCCAGACAGCATGATACCAGTGAAGTAAGTGACTGCAGGAGGGGTGTCAGATGGTTGATAAAAAGACTAAATTTTGATCAAATCAAACAAATATTTGCATTTTTGAAATCAGCGTATCAAAATGAGTAAAGTCTGCGCATACATGGCCAGTTATAGTTATTTTTTAAAAAGATAGTATTTAATATTGAATGTTATAAGATTTTCACAGTTAACCTGAAATCAGATCCACTGTGTCCTACTTTGTCCATCCCCACTGTCTTGTCTTTTGTCGCATCGCACATCTCACCTTGAACCCGGTATCCTATTACCCTGAACTCAACGTTGGAAATGTAGGTGTGGATGACAGGCATTGACTGGTAGCGGCAGCAGTTTCCCAAGTTCATTCAATACTAAATAGTTCCGAATGTAGGTGGGTAGGCCTTTTTATGGGCATCCTTAAGGCATGGTCAGAACTCTATGGAGGAAGTGAAGGTGATAGCAATCACCAAATCACCACTTCATGATTGGAAATTGGTCTTAGAGTTCTACATGTTGGGTAGTCCTGCTTAACTTCTGCAAAAGCTGGATTTGAATGAATAGGATGTGCATATCATCATAAGCAGAAAATGTCATCTATTTTTTGGTCAAGATTTTGTCTGCATTATAACTGAGCTTATAAAAGGTGTCATGTCCTCCCGCCTTCCTGGTTGAAAAAAAAAAACACAATGTAGTACAAGCTTCTCTGACAAATTCATCGCTAAAGATGGTGGCACACTTTCCACTGAGTACAAAACAATAATCTTTAAAAACAACAAAAAACTCTTGCAAAGATAGATCCCAGATTTAAAACCCTCACAGAATGCTGGTATGTGTACACAGATGAACTACAGATATCAGCCAAAATCTCCCAAGAATCTTCAAAAATTGCTTATATAAATGGAGGCAACCTTGTCCTGGAATGAACTCCTATTAATTTCTTTGATAATGGAACATCTAATACTTCATGTACAAACAAAATGATGAAATGAAAAAAATCACAAATAAAATGAAAATTAAAACAAAATCTGCTTTATTTTTTGTTTACAAATAACAGGTCAAAAACTTCAATATTCCTGTAACTTTTTACACTCATTCATCTCATCCATATATACATACAGTATACAAGCATTCACCATGTAGCACCTGTTGTTCCTGGCTCACACTGGTCATTGGTAAGGCATTATGATTCTGTGTGTTCCTCTTACATACAGCAATCAGCACTCCATATCTACACCACTGTTCCAACCAAATGAAAGGCTGGAAATCCCTGCATTTATTTTTAGCACGGGTTGCTCTGCTGGGGATTTCCAGGTCTGTGCTTAGCTGAATATGACCTATTGCTCAACAGTAATTTCTCTCACAGATTTTTAAAAAATGCTTTTACTTCCTTCATCTTGAAATCTGATTAAAAAAAAAAAAAATGTGAAATAAGTCACTTTTCCAATAAAAATGTACAAAAAACTTCACGTACAAACGAACCGACATGTACTTTTAATTATAGTTTGAATATTATCTTACCTATGCAACTGGTGATTGATAATCTCATGAGAGGCTTTAAATAGGAAACCTCTGTGACAAAGCAACTGTACCAAATATGCGCAAGCACTACAGATGCAAGCACTTTTTTCCCATGGGAAAACAACACTGCATTTTTTAGCATGAATTCCAAAAGTCTAAGTAACATTTTACAGTATTTCTCAATATACTTCATTCTTTTTTGCACTGTGAACAAAATTATTTACTCAATAAACAAATTATTGTGTGTCCATCCGATCCTCTTCACGTTCTCACTCTTTTATTTTTAAATGTAATAATCACCATCTCTCTGGATATGACCTGCTTTGTGATCTCCTCTGTCCTGATTTCCTTTCTCCACTGATGGTGATAGCGACAGTGTCTGTGGTTATCTACAAGTCTGTCTATGTTGGTGGGGTACGTTCAAGTTTCACTCACCTGCTACTAAGACTGCCATGTCTAGGACCACAGTAGAGTCTTTGTTATCGAAGGTCACTGGGATACTCAAAGATACATATACTGGGCATGATAGTTGAAGGATGCCTTCATCTTTTTGAGAGATGGCGGTGTGATACACAAAGGATAGCTGTAGTACCTTGACTGTCTGCACCATGTATTGTTCTTTTCTTGAACTTTTCCAGGAATTCAAATTTTTTTAAGTTATAGCATCTTTACATTTGACTAACTTTCAACACTGAATGCTTGATGTTAACATGAAGTAACAAATATAAGCACTAAATACATTCAAAATCTGTCATCATATGGCCCCAGTAATGACTTTTTACATATACAGGATTCAAGATTTACTATGTGTAGATTGCATAAAATGTACCAATGTAAACTTTCAAGAGGTCAACACAATGCCCTATCCCATCCTACATAGATATATATACAGAGATGTTAAATTTCCTTCTTTATTAGGGTTTCCTGCATTTTTGGCTGTCTGCAATTTCTCTGTTGGCCCCAAAACCAGTATTATTTACCATTAACGTATTTCAGTTTTACATGTTGCTAAAGAGTTTATCAGGAACTTTTCCTACTTTTTCGTGCAGACAGATTGACATCCCTATATATATATATATAAAAAAAGTGGTGATGTACAAGTACAAAACTTCGTTGTCGATGTGTGCTGAATGAACTCTCCCTAGGCAGAAATCAGAAAATCTTGATAGGACTGTGAACTAATCATTGCTTAGCTTGAACACAGTTGTGAACTTTCACATATCACATGCCATGTGGCAAATAATGTCTATCAGTGACTCTTTACTGCTGGAATACAAACAAACATTTAAAGTGTTTTTGGTGTTCCAAAGACAGAAGCACAAAGCTGGATGGCCTGATAAGTGAGACTTGTCCTCTGCAGGTATCAATCACTCTGTGAATTTCATCCCAGGCAGAACTGAGCATGAGGAAGGTTTATGAAAGCAAGAGTTGTGTATGACTGGTCCTTTTGTCATGATGGAGCGGTCTGGAACTGCCACTGCTAGTGTTACCATGTCATGTGAAAGATTTGCACAATGCCACCATATGATCAGGACCACAGGCAAACTTCACAGCTTGAGCTGGCAAGGCAACCTGACAACAACAACAACAAAAAATCATGTTTTGAAGTAGAGACTGAGGGTTGTGAAGAAATGCATCCATACACTTCCAAACAGTTTGATTAATCCCAACCTTTTAAAAACTACTACTAGCCCTAAAATTATTTGCCTGATACTGAAATATGAAAACAGATCCCACAAAGGCAAATTATGGAGCATTCCATTTTTGGTTGTCTGGAGCAAAATTCTTTCTCATCCGATAATTTGAAAAGGATATAATACAACATTGTGATATGTTTATTTTCCTGGAACTGACATTCTGGGTATTGCTAAGCAAATTCACGTTGTACGGAACAAGTAATGTTCCATGTGTGGATGGTAGAGATATTCTTCAGATACGAAATGAAACTTATCTCCCTATCTTGTAATGGGTGGTCATTTTCCCACCATTATGACAAACCTCATGTATCTGGATGCTGAAGGCTGTCTTATCAAAGGCATTTGATTTGAAGTTGCTTGGCCCATTTCTAAGTGTCAAGAAAGGGAGCACTTAGTTCTATCAGTGTTGGCAATGCCTGCACTTTTCGTTTTAAAGAGAGAAATGCCTATTCAAACACTTTCCTCACTGAGACAATTTCAAAATGGCCAGAACAGATTTCGCATGCGCTATTTGGGCATAGGTAAATTACACTGATAGCTTTGAGCTCTGAACAGACCTACTGACGTCTAACACAGACATACTGAGGGCCAAAGTGAAGTAGCTCAAACAAACTCACCCTCCAGGGGAAGAACTGGTTCTTATACTCTCCCAGACCCAAACAACCGTGACTGTTGCGGCCCCAGGTGTACACATCGCCCAGGTCTGAAACACATCAGAAAACAAACATCCAGCTTCAGTTCACAGCCCAGCTACTAGATATCTGGAATTCATTTCTGCCACACATAATCAATGGTCTGAAATGTCCAATCTAGAAAGATGCTATCACTGAGTAATACTGAGATAAGAAATCTTATGCAATGATGGCTCTCCAAAAGAAAAAAAATCCAAGTCCACTTCCATGGCAATGCTCTTAAGTAACTGATACTTCTTGACAACATCACCAAGCAACATAAACATCAAAGATCTTCTGTTTAGACTTGCATTAGAAGATTGCAAAGTGGCTCTGATAATATCTTCTAAATGACAACTTTCAACCTCCAAAAGAGATCTGTAATATTCTTGTGACAAAGGAAAACTTCCCAAGTTTAACGCCATGATCCCAGTAGGACATACACCATATGGCCCAGAAGTAAACAACTTTTTGCACTTGGCCATACAGCGTATGTCCAGAAGAAACTGAAACCCTCGTTCCCATTCACAAGTTGGACATACATCATACAGCTTTTCTTTGAGCAGCTATAGATGTTCTGTTTTATGAAGTCAGGAAGTGTTGAAACGTAGCACTCAGGTTTTTTACTGCTAGTGTGACTGCCGTGACAGAAGTGGGACTGTAAACACCGATCTAGATCTAGATCTAATTGTTCTGGGCCCACTGCAGTTAATAGCACTTCTTCATATTACACATTAAAATTATCTGGCCTTGTTTGGTATAAAATGAAAGTTCATTATATTACCATTCATAATTTATACAACTTTACATATCTCGCAGCCACTCAAAATGAGACACATGTTGATTTTTCACCATATGGCATTTTTGGTATCATATAAAAGCTTATTTCATACCCTTTCAGATGGTGAAAAATAGTTTTGAGCTAGCACTATTCTAGCCAGAGATGTTGCAGTTTAAAGAGACAAGCCAGTACCCACCCACCAGCACTGACTGAAATTTTGAGAAAAACGAGTTTACATTTACTCCCTAATGCATAAATCTACCTACTTTCCTCCCACTAAAACCCAATTTTAATGAGAAAATATTTATAAATCGAGGATAAGACTGATCTGATCATGTTCAGAGATGAACGCACTTTTGATTTCTGCAATAAAAAAAATTCGACGTCTGACCCCCCCTCATCAGATTCAAAGCCTGATTTCTTGGTTCTAGCCCAGCGACTAATGCCTCACTTTGACTGGCCATGAGACACATAACTTCATTAGTTATGCTGCTATGCCCAATCAAAGAACGCAACCACAAAACAATGAAAACCCCTACGTAAACTGGAATGAGAGCCTGAATATTTAGTGTTGTAAGAATTAGCGAAACCCCTACGTAGCGAAGGGGTTAATGGGTAAAAATACTATTGACTTTATGATCACTATGAGTGCTAGAGTGATACTGTCCATAAAAAATTGAAAACCATTCCAAGCCTACATTACTTTAAATTAACTTTTGTCTGGTAGTGAGAGTATACACACAATCTTACCATTTTTAGCTGCCAGATAAGTCAGTCCAGATTCGATATCGACCACTCTGGTATCAGGTGATATCTCATTCCGGCCAAAGATGGGGTCAGGGATTGGAGATGGCATGGAGGTTGTTTCCAAGTTTGGTCCCTTTCCCAGAATTCCAAAGCCCCACACAAAGACCTGACCATCAGCTGAAAGCACATGATGTTAACAGTGAATATGAAGCAGTCAACGAATAAATTCTTGTTCTTTCGAATGCTTCAGCTGAAACCTGGTCCAAAGTTCTAGAGTGCCGATTTCTCTTTAAACTATGCTTGAACTTCAATGATTAAAAAAAATATAATATGTCTTGCCACCAGGGTAAATGAGTCGCGGTGGGCAATGAAGATATATGGGTGTTTTTGGTCGTTTTTAACTACTTTCCGACTAAGACATTAAATTCTTTTTTTGTTTACATAAAACAACAGTTTAACCTTCTTCAATCTCAAAAAAGAAATATTTTGATGTCATAGCAGAAAATAGAAAAAAAAAAATTGTCAAAAACGGTTGTGACTTGAACTCACCCGGCGCAACTCCCGACTCATTTGCCCTGGGTGCAAGACATATGAAACATTATACATGGCTGAAGGGAATAGCTTTTCCAGAGCTGGCATTTATATGTTCTACTCATGCATGTTGTCCAATCAAGACTGTTAAATTTTGAAATTTCTAATACTTACCATTAAGTAGAGCACATAATGAGCCACCAGCGACTGCCTTAACCACCTTCCCACAATCCTTCAGTGGTAGTCTGCGGGGAAGATTCACTTGTGTTTCATCCGTGATGAGACCCAGTTGTCCATACTCAGAGTTACCCCACCCAAAGACATCACCACTCTCTGGAGAAATGAGGGTTGCAGCAAATGGGTAGTATGAAAAGAAACTCACAGAAAATCTCCAAACAATAAAGAAAAAAAAAAAAAATTTTAAATGCACATCTGCAATAGTAAAAGTCTCTATTAATGAAAAGAAAGGCAAAAAGAAATTTAAAAAAAAAAAAAAATATCTGCAAGCCTCTTCAAATCTATTTTGGGCCTATAACTCTGCAAATGCTTTATAAATTCGCTCTGTGTTTCTGGTCCAACTTTTCTGAACATATGGGTACTCTTACAAACTGTAACCAGTCTTCCCTTTAAGAAAATAAAGAGACAAGAACTTTATAGCAGACATTAAAGTGTTTCTCTGGCTCTGTAATCAGAAAATTGACATCGTGGTAAGTAGCTGAGAGGAGTTGTCTCACCTGAGACAGCGAGTGAGCAGTCACCGCGTGAGCCAAGGGAGATAATCCTCTCCCCCTCAATGTCTCCTCTCACCAGTTCTGGTTGGGCAGTGACCTTATAATGGCCAACTCCTGTGAAAAAAAAAAACAAAAAACGAAACATAATTTTTCAGTAACACTCCAGTTGACCTTTACATACAGTTGAAGTCAGAACATAAACAATTGTCCAGTAGAAGTCTACAGTCACATCAAAGTGTCTGAGAAATGCTGTCATGCATCCCTTTTTAGATCTAAATACACATGCGTGTGTGGGTATTTCGCTGTGTGAGAAGATTGAAGGTGATGAATATGATGATTCTGGGTCGGAATATGTGAATGAGCTAGAGTCGCACTCTGAGACATCAACATCAAGTAGTAATGATGATCAGTCTGGCCCCTTGTTCTCAACAGATAAGCAGTTAGATCTTAATCTAGGCCTTCTACCACTGAGAGGGATGTAGAGGGGAGAAGGGAAGAAAGGAGGACCTTCAGTAAAGAAATCTAAGTCTAGGCCTGTCTTACATCGCCAGTATGAAAATATGACCTTGAAATAGCCTAGTGCACTGACACAATGGCTGACCAAACATGCAAAAGCTGATCGGGGACTGAAAAACTGGTCGCAGTAAAGCAGTTAATAATGCTTAGCACAGGACAGTAAAACTGACACAGAAATGCAGACCTGCCACTTTTCTCAGAGCTGATCCAGTATCCTGGACTAAAAAATCCAGTATCTGAGAAAAAAAACCAGTATAAACAGTACTCACCCTAAAAATCAATGCCGACAGCTATGTTAATCCATGTTTTCTCTCAATGCAGCAACACACAATGGACTCATTTCAACAACACAGTACTGAAGTTCCAAGTTTCAAAAAAAAAAAAAAAAAGAAAAAAAACAACAACAACAACACACACACAAAGTCCTTGAATGCAAGTACTAATGTTTGCAGGCTGTCTTGACTTTTGCCAACACATCCTTGCTTTTTTGACACAGGCTCCATTGTAACTGAATCTCAAGTCGCTAAGAAAATTTAAACCACGAGGAAGGCAGAGGAACGATGTTGTCACTCGCACGACGTGAATAGAAAAGTAAGGCGTTAGGCGGCAGGCTTGAGGTGTGCGACGATTCTGTCAAGTCGATTTCACATAAATCTACCGATTTGAATGGAAAGATCGAAAAACTATCGAACGGAAAGATCGAAAAACTAGTAAAAAATAAGTGGACTCATCTTGATCTGAAACACGGTAATCGAATCTGATTCGTAATGTGAGAAAAGTGTGCAGTCTTTGCCCCGGAAGCGAGGTTTTCAGTGACTTTAACACAGAAGAGTGATTGGCGAAAAACAAATACCGGCACTTATAATTGTACCGGGAATTCAGTATTGTGAAGGCCAAAATTGGAAAATTGGTATTTTTCCCAAAAAAGCTAAAAAATCCTTATGATACCGATAAAATCGGTAGAAGTGGCAGGTCTGGAAATGAAGCTGTTAAAAAAGTCAATCTGTACTATTACTATAAATCTGATTTCCTTTTACTTTTACTACCATAATGGAATCATCCTGAGGACACTATCAGTCAAAATATTTGGCAGTCGGTAGTAAATCAGTGACATTTGTAAGTTCTGACTTCACTTACTGACCTGTTTGTCCATCAGCTCCCAGACCACAGCTGTAGACCTGACCACCACTGGTCAAGAACAAGGTGTGATCTTGTCCACACACTACCTGCAAACCACAAACATAACATCATTGGTTTTTATATATCTCTTCAAGATAGCTTTGTCATCTAGATTCCTTCAGTGCCTCCAAGTCCAAGGTTCAACAGTTCTGTGGTCCAAATTTCAAAGTAAAATATACACAACACAGCTGACATGACTGGGAAAATTAATCAGCAGCAAATTCAAATTTATAGTTAACTCCCTGATATGTAAGCTTTCAATTCACTAATCAGCAATTTCTTTTCATTAAAATTCTGTTATTATCAAGTATTGTATTTGACATCCTTGACTTTTTTTTATCTACTGTTATCCAATGTAGACTCGTATGTTTACCTAATAATGTGAAAAAACAAGAAAGAAAAAAAGGACTTTTGTGTTTCTCACATTTAGAAATTCTATGAGCTTATTGATAAAGCAAAAAAAAAAAAAAAAACAAAACAAAACAAAATACACAAGACAGCTACTGAATGAATCACTTGAAAAGGATAGACATAATACCTTGATGATGTCCTCTGGTAGGTCCACTAATCTATTGATCGTCTGATTTTGGCTGCCAGAAAAAAACAAAAGCAAAACACATTTGCTGGCTGAACTCCATACTGGGACAGTAGAAATGAGTTTGGCAATCTTTCAAATGAACATTTCATATTATACAAAAAAATATTTGGGCTGTTGAAAGCTAAGCAAATGCATGACACTGTCACATACTCTTTCATCTTACCATCTGTTTGATTGAAAAAAATTTCTGCTCTATTTCTGGTGCATTTCCTCATTTCTCATATTTAGCCTCAACACAGATCTTTCTTTATTTCCATTCCACTTGCTTTATGTAGATCTGACTTCAGTTGTGTGCAAACAACAGAGACACTGCTTTTCATCTTAATAGTTTGGGTAAATATTGTCACTGCTGTATAATAATGACAAATATCAGACTTAAGCCAAAATCAATCTGATGTCACATGGCATTCGTCAGCATGAGTGCTATCAGATATTGTCACTGAAAAAGAAATGCATCAATTCAATTATGTTTTAATTCAACAGAAGCATACTGGCATAACTCATCAAAAGATAAGTGCTGTTCACCAGTGTTTCCCATATCTCAAAGGTGTGGTCTTGAAAATGACTTTTGCAATTATGTAAAGCAGTGACCATTCGTCTTGCGCCTAGGGCACATGAGTCAGAAGTTGTGCTGAGTGATTTCCAGCTACAACCCTTCTTAACTATTTTCCAATGCAGATACCAAATTTCATTTTTTTTTTCGCAAATGAAAAACTAACCTTTTTTAACCTGAAACACAAAAATTTGGTATCTAAATATGGCCATAGATTGAAATCACTTGGTGCCACTTCTGGCTCATTTGCCATGAGCACAAGACATATTTTTTGCCTATTATGCCAATCACTCCTAATAAAATTGACCGAAGAGATCACTTTAGATGTCTGACTCTGCCACAGTTATATCTAAAAACTTCATAATTTACAAGCCATTTTCCACTTTAAATCATAACAAACAAACTCAGTCCAAGCCCCTTCATCAAATCTTTGACAAATGTTGCTCATCATTTCAATATGTCTCGTGGCCAGTCGAAAAGAGACATAAGTCACTGGGTTAGAAACAAGAAATCAGGCTTTGAACATGATGAAGGAAGTGAGCCATCAAATTTCTTTTCTAATTGCAGAAATCAAAAGAGCATTCATTTCTGAACAAAACAGTATTTGTCTTACCCTCCATTTATAAATATTTCTTCATTAAAATTGATTTTTTTTTTTGAGGTAGGCATGTAGATTTATGTGTTCCAGCGTTCATTAAAACTAAATTTTCTCAGAATTTTGGTCATTGCTGGGGAGGCCCTGCTGGTCTCTTTAAACCGTGATATCTCTGTCTCGAATAAAGCTAGCTCAGAACTTGCCTAACCACCCAAAAGGGTATGACAAAAGCTTCACATGATACTCCACATGGTGAAAAACTGACATACATCTCATTTTGACCGGCTGGGAGACATATATACCGTACAGAAAAAGTGCCAGTATTGCTGATGATCAGCTTATGCAGACAACAGAACCATCATAATGGCAAGTACTGCTTGAGTCTCTTTGCGATACCAGTTATGGGAGACTTGATAAATAGGGTACAGTTCACTGTAACAAAAGTAAACTGATATTGTTTCATGATGGGGTATATCTTGCAACACAACTCTGTTTGATTAACATGTTTTGTCACTCTCAACTAGAGAATCAGTCCCTGACCATCTCAGACTCAGACTGACCACCCTACCTGTAGTCTTCTCCCTCCACGACTGTCCGGCCACACTGACCATAGGCATTGTTTCCAAGTGTGAACACTGAAGCATAAATGTGAGATCTAATCAAATTAACATAGACAACTACATGTACAGAGCATAATAACTTAAAGAAGAATTGAGGGTTCAATATATGTGCTGATTATTTTGAGGTAATAATCATTATCATCTCAAATAACCAACTTGCATGAGAGCTGAGAGTATCTATCATACCCCAATAGTCTCGTTTGTAAGCATTTATCGGAATGATTTTACATTATGATTTTAACACCTAACATTTCAAAGATGCAAGTGAGATGAGTTGTGAGGTCAATAAGAAATAACACTGGATTCCCTCAAAGGCATTTATGTACAGAACTACAAGGAATAGACTCATTTATTTCATTTATATGCAAAATAACCCCTCTGCTCTCTGATCTTTAACTAAGCTGTATCTAATTCTATTAATTTATAAATTTTGTAAATTTCAGCTTTTCTATGGTGTGAGAAAGGAAGAAAGATTTATCAATTTACAACCACTGACAATACTATAAAGTATTCCCAGCCAAATACACATAGAAATCAGGAAAAAAACTGTCAGGAAACAAGAAGGAAGATCAAATCTGCACACACCAAAAACAGAGAAAACAAACCTCCTTCATCTTCCACGACCACCACCGTATGTGCTCGTCCACATGCCATGGAAGTGACATGACAGTCGTCAGGTTTCTGTAAGGGAAGGCGTATCCTCCCTGGTTCTATCAGCTGATCCAGCACTCGCCCTGGGGAAAATGAACATGTCATAAGTCAATTAATGAAAGGTGGACTCTGAAAGCTTAACATCTTCCCCAAGTAATATGCTACATAGTGCCGCAGTCATTGGTAGATTGCCCATCAGTATCACAGACATAGGTGATATGCTGATTGAGATACATTATTTTGCGCTCTCTACAACTTAATAAATCATTCAACATTTCACAGGTAAAGAAAGCTTTATAAAATTGCACACAAATTGCCTATTATTATTAGTCATAAATTACACTACATGAAGATCTGAAAGCATTTTCATTATGTCAGTCTATCTCTTTAAATGGTACTATTCATTGATACCAGTGTATCATTGAGAACCATACACCATAAAAACACAAAGGGGAATATGTTGGACTTTTACAATTAGGGCAATTTTTTCAGCCATGGGCACTTTAAAAAAAAAAAAAAGGGCAAAAAAAAAAAAAAAAAGCAATCAAGAATTGGTGGGTCATTCATTCATTTACTCCTGTAGACCAGCTGTTCTTGGTAGGTCACTGAGACTAATTTCAGCCAAACTCTTTCATGCATGATATACATATAATATATATATATCAGTCATCAAAATATACATGCACAACACAACAAGAGCAAGTTACGGAAAATTGTGTCAAATTTAACCTGTTGAACCCTACATCCCAGTGCACTGGGCAGATTTTCTGATGTCATATTCCCCACAGCCAGGTAGACTAGGCTAACACACTAACTTCAGTCTTATCATATTATGCATCCATTACAGTAAGAATAAATCGAATAGGTCCCTATGGGGCAAGGACATTTAGGGATACAGTGATTACAAATGTCTGCCCCCATGACTGCGTTTGAGGCTTGTGTTTACAAAAGATATTGAACATGAAAAGAGAAATGTGTGTTCTCGGTCCAGAAGGCCATGGACAGGTGTTTTTCAGGCATTGGTGACCAGGATACAAAGGGTTAAGACAAGATAAACAGACATAATACATGACCAAACTTCATTTGTTCTCAAAAGGAATTTCCTTTCTCAGCTGAGGATAAATAATTCTTAGCAATTTCCATAGACACAGATTAAAATGTCACATTTTTATTCCATTGTTTAAACATGTATGGATGGCTATCTTAACACCTGCCTGATAATGTTTATTTTTATGTGTCCTTATTGCATACAACAGCTAACTCTGACTTCTCTCAAATTATACCAACAGACATTTCTCAGCAAGTGGGGAATGTTTTTGACCAGCCTTGCTATTTCTCTTTGCCAGGCATAAGAATGTTGAGCAAAGGGAGTGAATAAATGACTTCTACACACTTTGTTTGAAATGTAAATTACTAAAAATCACAGACACAAAAAAAAAAAAAAAAACCCAAACAAATTGTACGAGGAAACTGTTTCCTTCATGTTGTAATAATTTTAGAAAAAAAAATTTATGATCAGTTTCTCAGATGACAAGAAGAAAAGTGAGTTTTTCCTTCTTTACACTGTTTTTTTCAACAACTATTGTGTCTGGTAAAAGGAAAGTAACAGTGCTGGTCAAAAACAATCCCCTTTCAATCAGCTGGCTGACAGTGCATGTAACAGCTCACAAGTCACCTGATCCTTTTGGAGCCTCATGGTAGCCCAGCTGTGAATCAGTGTTGATGCCTGTGCCTATAAGGATGCGTTTGTTTTGTGTCTTGACTGCAGTCACAGTAAAACCAAAGCCACACGCAATATCCAGAGGCTGATGACAAAGAATAAAGAAAAAAACAAAAACAATGAGAAATAGGGACAGTGTAAACAAGGATATCAAACTCATGGAAAGGTATTTGTTGATGATTACCCACGTAGACTACTCATCTTTACATGACCATCATTTTTCATACATACAATGTATATACAATGTCATCTTGCCACAAAATCCTCTTTTTTCTTTTTCTGGTCTTCTGTTCTATGTAACCAACAGCTGTAAACAGAACAGTTATTCATATTTCTTGTAAACCGTTTCCATGGCATACTCTCAGGTTGATTGAAGTCGTACCAGGAATAATACAATAGAGAAGAAGATTAATTAAAACAGAGGATTTAACAAGAAAAATAAATTTAACAAGAATAAGGACTTTAACATTTTAACGAGAATGACAAATGTGAATGCAACATACGTGATGAAATTAACAGAAATGATGAATTTACAGGGATGTTTAAAACAGAATGAATGGGCAAAGTAGTAATCTTTCACAGTCAGTAATACCGCTGAAACTTTTAGTTACTGGCTATTTACTCTAAAATGCAAGTGAACAAAAAGTCCTAACTCTCTTATGACAACCACTGATGAAATAGATCAGCCTCTTGACACTGCCAGGGTTATAATGGCTTTCCACACCACAATTTGTCAAAAGACCAGGAATAATCATGGCTGTCTCAAAGCACCACACATTTACAAAATCAATCACGACTCATTGTCTAAGATCATCCTTCAGGAGACAGTGGAAGAGAAGCATGGAAGAGAGAGATCTTACAAAATACAAGGTCTGCCTTGACAAAGCTAAGAACAGACCTGTCACATGGTCATTACATTGCTGTGAACAATAGATTACCGAGAGCAAAGGAGATTCTTGACTGTTGTCTCTTGAATGATACTTCAACAGCATTGGTCATGGGAATGAAAACTTTCATAAAATGATCAGAAGCAGATCTATATTTAAACCACTGCCATTGTCAATAGTGAAATAATGATAGTTTGCTGGCAATTCAATGGACAGATTTGCAAGATTTAATTCAAAACGTCTTAAAGTGATAGATGGCTTACCTTCAACTTGTGAATGTCAAAAAAGCGCACACGTGCAGGTCTGTTTATCTTCTCCAGTAGAAACCTCCGTCCAGCAAATTTCAGGTCTGGACGAAGATAGCTGGCAATACCTGGAAATCATTCATGCATCAAAACAAGAAAACACACTAAACAAAACCATTGAGGTTATGCTTTTTTCTAAATTACTGATAGAATATTTGTCTCAAAAGAATGAGGTGTCTCTTCTTGATGACAACAGGACTGGCACATGGTGAGACCATTTTCTTGACCAGTGAGAGTCCAGCATGTAAAAAAATCATAAGAGATAATAGATAAACAAGGATGCAACAACTTTCTTTCAACAGAATGGCACCAATAATAATTCACCCAGGAATTTACTGCAAATTGAATTAAATGTGACAAACTGATAATACCTAAGTGAGCCACTCTCAAAAGTCACACAATGATACAGCATTCAAGCAAATTATGTGTGAGAGACAAGAGTGTGACTGAGAGGATTTTAATGCAGTTCAAATGACGATTTCTTCAGAATTTATAGAAACATATTACAAATTTCTTATGTTGTGAATGATAACCTAAGAAATGCTTTTACATTAACTCTTGCAACCTCCTGATGGAGGTTATCTCGTAAAAATGCCTGAAGACTGACCTAAAGCTCCTGATGTTGCAGACCCCCAGGCATAAATCAAGGACGTTTTTGTCGCATTCTCCCCGACATATTCATGGACCACTTGTTTCTTGGCTTCCCGTTTGGCCAAATTTCTCCTCCAGTTGTTGCGATGAGGGACAAGATTGTAGACTGGGACTGGCAAATTAAGGAGCTTGTGGATTTGACCACAATGTCTGCAGTGTGGTAGCTCTCTCACACATGCCCAGCTTCGACTGAGAGAGCCTGCCATCTGTTGGAGAGAAAGTGTTGTCAATTCATTCACCAAAGGCTGAAAAATCTGACAGGGGTGAAATACCGTACGGCCCGCACCCCATACGTACTACTACTTTACCAGCAATTTGCAAGACCAGTTATACTAACCCGTAACTATCATGTTTGGGTTGATCCTTTTTTTTTTTGTCAGACCTAGGCTACATGTTAGCGTTAGGGTGAACTTGTGCTCGTCGAGGGTCCCAGCAGGTTAAGCCAGCGGGATTGTTCTAGGCTATTGTTATTTAGCGTGCGGGCCGTATGGTATTTCTCCCTCTGACACTGAGTCAACCTGTTTATTATAATAGAATATGCACCACCTTCCCTTCCCAATCATAAGTGTTCATTTTTAGTAACTTTGAAGGTGACCTGTTCTCTGTATGTACATCTCTCAAAATTTAAGATCACAAGGAGAATGTCGAACAGTGCCAATGGATGTGGGAACATGATGAATCCACAGCAGCTTCCGGGTACTTTCAACGTAGCCTATACTATATAAGAAAAATTGCCATATAACATTATGAAACAGAAGGTGGATGCAGATAGAAACATCATATCAAACTAGATGCAGTGGAAATATGCTGAGTTTACAAGACAGGCAGTGTGAAGTGATTACAAGTGTTTAACATGCAAAAGAAGCTTAGAAGGAACAGTGAAACAGAGAGGCATCAGATATTTAATATTATTAGATCTAGATCTTTATCATTCTTGAGAAAGACATGGGAATGTAATTTTATAGACTAATGATATCTGGACCCAGAGTAGAATTCCATCTCATTCAATACAACTGTGCCTATGAGGCAAATCTAGAAAATCAAGGTCTAGATCTAGATCTAAATCTAGATCTAGATAGACCTATGCCTAATGGCTAATCTACGCGAACATTGTCTTAATCCTGGAAAGATTTCTTCGTGCAAAAAAATCAAGCCTATAACAACTACTGAAGAGGGCCTCTTTTGATGATGGCTTGTTTTTGAGGAATTGAATGTAACACTACCCTTGATCCAACAAATAAAGAAATCAAGATCTAGACAAGTGCAATCCTGGAACTTGGATGGTCATCTAGATCTAAATTTTAGATCTAGATTCTATAGATCTCAGATCTATAGTACAGGGTGAGCACAAAAACACTCCCAAACATCCACAACATGATAAGTCTAGTGAATATCCCCACAAAACCGGTGTCAACAGTTGCAGAATTAATAAAGTTTTATGTGATATTATATATGTTGATTTCAAAGGCACTTTCATGTAACCTCAAAGGCACTCGATGTGTGCCACTCTTGTTGACCAGCAAACATCAGGCGATAATCAAGCTCTGTCCAGACTTTCTGCAGCATATCTGGTGTAATCGTGTGTAGAACTTCAGTGATGCGTTCCTGCAGTTCATCCATGGTCTGGGGCAAGGGAGGGATGTAAACTTTGTCTTTGACATATCTCTAGAGGAAAAAGTCGCAAACAGTTAGGTGTGGTGATCTTGGGGGCCATTTGCAAAACACTTGGTCGTTTTGCCCAGCGCGGCCAATCCATCGTTTTGGTATATTTGTGTTGAGCAATGTGCGGACATTGAGAGACCAGTGTGGCAGTGCACCATCCTGCTGCAAAATGTAGTCATCACCTTCAGCAGCGAGTCTTGGCAGCAACCAGTTCTGTAACATCTCCAGGTAGGTTTGGCCAGTGATGGATAAAACTTCAAAGAAAAAAGGTCCATACACAGCCCTCTCTGTTACTGCACAAAACACATTCACTTTGGGAGAGTTAGGTTCAAACTCAAGAGTGGAATGAGCATTCTGGGCCTCCAAAATTCTCACATTGTGTCTGTTCACCTTTCCACTCAGGTGGAAGGTTGCTTCATCACTGAAGATTAGATCTATCTTTGACAGCAGATAAGGATCATTTTCCATCGAATCCTGGACAATGTGGCAAAATAAATTCAAAGCGCGCTTCATTGTCTTGCGGGTATAACTTTTGGACCAGTTGCAAGATACAAATTATAAGCTACAAATTGTGAACTGGAAACAAACTGGAAACAAAAATTCATTAATTTCTGCAACTGTAGATACCAATCCCGCGAAACATTCACCCAAGCTCCCACACTACGAAATCCGAAATCAAGGAGTGTGTTTGTGCTCACCCTGTAAAAAGTGTAGACCTACAGTATGGCCTACGTCAGACAGGCGTAAAACACAGTTTTAACGTTCAGTAGATCAATAACCAAGAATTCTACTTTCTATCTAAATCTTTACATCTGTTTAAATCTCCGAATCTTATCTGTTGAAACGTTGCAGCAAGAAGGCACCACTTGAAGAGACAGCGACTTCAGAGTTCAACATTGACCCGACCCGGTGTCGGCTGCTGAACCTCGTTGTTCGCTCTCCTATTTTCGGAAATAGAGAAGTCCAAGGTTCTTATGAAATGAAAACTTCGTCATTTTAACTAAAATTTAATTGAAAATTCGATTTTATAGAAAAATCAAACTAACGAAAACAAAGAAAATACCAAAATGAGAACAACAGCCTAGATTGTTTACTACTATTGTCACTACTAATGTTGCTGCTGCTACTACTACTACCCCTACTTTTAAGCTTACTACCTGTGCTAAGCTTACATCAACAGCTACTAGTACTGCATGTACTACTACTTCTACCACTATCAGTACCACTGCTACTACTTTACGATGCCTACCACTGCTTCTGTTACTAGTGCATCGACTATTATTACCACCATTGCTACTACAAACCACCATTTCCACAGCTATTACTACGAAAATTACTACATCTACTGTATTCCTAGTAAGCTTACTATTGTGACCCTTCCAAAAGTACTACAATTCCTACTGTAGGCCTATGTATTACATATCCTGCTAAATGTATTACCTCACCTCGTCTACTATCTCTGCTACTATCAATACAACTACAGCACTACTACTAATAATAATATCACTCCTGCTACCATTATTGCAATGACTACTAAACTATACTAGGCCTGTTACTGCGAAAGCAACTATTTCAGTTTATACCATCACTATTATTTCTAAGCTTATAACAGAAACAACTTGTCACTATTACATGTACTACTAATACTGTACTTAAAACTACTACCACTTAGCTGGCTCTAATTACTAGTACTGCTACCCACTACCTACTTCTACTACGGTACTAATGATACTGCTACTATATACATGTATTACTACCAACCACTACTACTACCACCACTACTACTACTGCTACTAATACTATATGTACTACCACTAGGCCCACTACCTCTACTTCTGCTACTCCTTCTACTACTAATGCTATAAGCTTAATGCTACTACTACTACTACTACTACTACTACTACTACTACTACTACTACTACTACTGCTACTACTGCTACTAGGTTTACTATTATTAAAACTACTATGTGTATTTCAACAGCTAATAGACCAAAGATAATGAGTTTTACTTTATATCTTTAAACTTCTTTTTCTTAAACATAAAATTACATGTATTATTACATAGGAAAGATCACAAAGAACTGTATTATGCATCATTATAATAGTAACTTGTCAAGTTTCTCTCTTTCCAAACAAACAAGCAAACAAACAAACAAACAAGCAAGCAAACAAACAAACAAACAAATGAAAAAACTGTTCAAATCATCCAGTTACACGATAAGATAACTCATCCATTTCAACATTATACTTGTCATGTGGCTGATGAGTGTTTGAAATTGCTCTCATCATTAAAGATTTCTACTGGGTATATAAAAGAAAGAAAATTCGTCCAGTTTCATCTCGGGAGACGCAGTGGCTCAATGGGTATGGCGTCTGCTCATGGAGTGGCCGGGATCGACACGTGGGTTCTGCATCGGGGGATGACAGGACACGAAGATCGAAAACCCGCATTTTTTTCAGTGACTCAACGGTCCCATGGCTTCCTGTGGGTAGGGAAGCCCGACGTCTAGCCTTCTCGGATAAGGGCG